>BFEA01000072.1:2405314-2425694 GCA_003427395.1 Chara braunii | reverse complement strand
CTTGCTGTTTTGCCTAAGACATTGAACTGGGGCTGGAAATGAGGTCCTCGAGACTGATCCGGTCGCCTTGCTGTTTTGCCTAAGACATTGAACTGAGACTGGAAATGAGGTCCGCCAGACTGATCCGGTCGCCTTGCTGAGTAAGTCGGTTTTGCTTGTTGACAAAGGTCTGAGTATTCTCTTTGTGAGGATAGTCGAGGCTAGTGTGTTAGTGATTGCTTGGGTTTTGACTGAGAACAATTTGGAAAGTTAATCAACTAAGTAAGATACAAGACTAATATTTTTGTGATCGGAACAAGGGAAAGATGAAAACTTTGGATGAACGAACCATTGTTTGGTTGAATGCGTTGTAACAATGACATGCTGGTTGGCAAAGACTTGTCGTTTGTTCAGGCTCTGTCTGTTTTCTGCATAGTAGGGTAGTCTATTAGTGCTCGCCTTATGCTTGAGCGATAGGTAGGTACATGTTCATTCTTGTTTTCATATTTGTCTTTTCATGCATGACTATTTTGGTAGGGCATTTGCTAGCCTCCGAGTTAATAGAAGTTTTGGGAGACTCTTTTCCTTAGGTGAGATGCTGCCAAAATTTCTGCTAAAAACTCAAAGTTCATCAAGCTTCAGAGATTTCAGTCAGGATAGGATATAGTTTAGTCTTTGGTATTAGTAAGAATTTTGTGAGCCTTCCCTTCTAAAGGAAGTGTTGCCGAAATTTTTACTGAAACCAAAGAGTTAATTTATTTTCAGATATTTTATGAGTCTCGAGTTTCCTTTTTAATTTTGGTATAGTAAATATTCTGTGAGCAGACTTCCCTAAAGGAAGTGCTGCCGTTTTCGGGATTTTCACATCGTTACCGGACACTGCTGCTAAGTAGCTTAGAGCCTTAGAGTGCGATACGGAGTTGAACTCCGTTAACTCGATAGGCGATGTCCATCTTGATCTTTGAGACGCAGGTCATTGCTACCTGCGAGTGTTCTTCGAAGTCTTGAGCTTCATCAACTTCTGCTATCAAATTGATAGTAGGTCGGTTTGCGACTCAACTCCTACCCACCATGATACCTGCGTCCAGATGTCTGTGACCCTGTAGGCGAAAGACATTTCCGTGTGAAATAAAATCTATCCTTGGAACCTTTCTTGAATGACCATGCAAAAGCTGTTTGAATCAGGACGGGCGGATATGCCTTTGTTGAGTGGGGGTCGAAAAGGGGCGTGTGGGATATGAACCTGGGAGCAAAGGAATTGACCACGTTTTGTGGCATCTACATGTGGATTTTCATTGGATTCCATGTGTGTGCAGGTATGTATGAGAGCGAGGACTCGCTTCCAGATTTGAGAGTGATATGGATGAATCAGTGCAGGGTGTGAGTGACAAGGTTCAACGATGACTGTGAGAATGACTCTCCCTGATTTCCCCCGAGACTCGTCCTTTTCTTTTTCTTATTTTTCTCTTGCCGCGCGCATCTAGCGAGCAGGCAGGAGAAGCCGAGCGCAAGGTTTAGCGCTCGACCTTTGATTGAACCAAGACTTAGTGTGGGTATGGAGAATTGCTCTCCAACCCGTGACTACTCTTATGTTTCTTCCCTCACGGGAGGGACGAGCAAATCCCATCTCAAAGGGGTTTTGCTTTTTAAATTATTAGTCGGACGTTGGTCCTGAGCCTGGAATTCGAGGTCCTTGTCCAGGACATCCCAAGCTCTAGTCCAACACAAAAGGGTTTTCCCCTTGATTTGGGCCTACGCCTCTTGCGTATGGTCACCCACTGCCTAAAAGACAGGGGTGCCACAAAGGTCGCACGACTTATCCTTCAGCCGTGCAATATCGTGAAGGAAGAACTCTTCACGATATTTTGCTTTCGACACCTGAGTGTCGTACGCAACCCCGAAACCCATGAGAGGGTGCGCGAATGTGGGTAACGCATGAAGCGTCGCCATGATAGCAGATCAACTGAGTACACATGACTGAGCATTATGATTCCTTTGACGGTTGCATTCTTTTTATGCAACTTCGTGTGGGTCTCGCTCAGACACAAAGACTTTTTTGAGTTATGGATCATGACGTATAAAAAAGGGACTAGGCTTAATTGTTTGTCTGAGTTAGTTTGCTTTGTCTTGTATCGCGTGGTTGAGCTAGGATGTCCTAGTCGACCGTCGCTAAACCGCACGTGGAAGATCAACGCCCCAGTGTTACCGTTCGCGTAAGGGTCCGAGCAAGGTGTGGACTGCGCGTACCCCCTATGCTACAACATACGAGAAACGCCCTCGGCTGAGCCACCTCCGCGATTGCAAGTAAAAGTTTGCGCGTGTGGTTCAATAGCTCGGCGGGGATACGCCCACCCAAGAGATGGTGACAGTTCTTACGGGTGGAGGTAAGTTGTACCCCTCGAGACCATGTCCTGTTGTAGGGACCCGATGGAGGTATAGCTGGCGCACTCGGCCGGAGCGGCTCCGCCGCTTCCCTTTTCCTGAAGCGACTCGCGAAATCTGCCAATTCTGCGTGACGCGGCCAGGAAGGTCCCCACCAGCGGGGACCGTGCGTACGACAGCGAAACTCAATGCGCTCGCAATTGACGTCCACCGCCTCAAGGGTTCTCCTCATCGCGCTCCTCACCGCTATCGAGCGCATCCGTCCCACACGGGGACCCTCCCGGCCTCGTCATGCAGGATTTTGCTGGACTTGTCGCGGAGAGCGTTTGCCGCTCCGGCCGAGTGCGCCACCCGTACCTCTCGCGAGCCCATACGACAGGACAGGGTCACGCGAGACACCACTTACCTCCACCTGCGGTAGCTGTCACCATCCCTTAGGTGGGCGTATCCACTGAACTAGGCTCTTGGCCTACAACCGGTCCCAAGATCGGTACCGGACCGTGTCCCGATATGGGACAAAAATTAAAAATTTTAAAAAAGATAAAATAAGAAAAAAAATAAGAAAAAAAACAGAAAGGGGGGGTGAGGAGGAAAGGACCGTTGGAACCTTGTCCTCGGTCCTGCCTATCGGGCTCGCTGTCGGACTCCCCAAGAAAACTAAAGGGGATAGTCCCGCGGAACCCTCAACCCCTCAGTTTCCTCCATAAGACGCTCCTTCGCTCCTCCGCTGTCGGCTGCGGGCCTTGATCCCAGGATCCGCAAGTTGAAAGTCTAATGTCGTAACCAATAGGGGTAAGCCCAAGCCTGAACTGGCTGCGCACTGACCGGTATATGAACGGTAGCGGCAGCCAGCCTGGGCCTGTAGCAGCAGTGCTAAGGCCGCTGCTTGATTTCCCATCAAACCCACGGCCCCGTACGCACGCACATGCTGTTAGGGGCCGGATTTTGCTCGGCCTGTCACGCTCGTAGCCCCCATAATGCCGCGCGGAGGCCACCGCTCGCGTTCTATTTCCTTTCGCATGCTCCAACCAGCGCCCAAAGGTAACATTACTGCCTAATAACGTCTTCCGTATGAGTGCACACGCCCCATGGTCACCTCAACAGAAAGAAAAACCTTTCCTAGTTTTAATCAAAAATAAAAATTTTGCCGGCGGAAACGCCGACTCTATAGTATCAAAATAAAAATCATCACGCGCGCCTCAAAGCTGCGCGCTCACATACTCTCTACTTCCACCATTCAGTTAGCGCGAACAAAAAGCAACCGTGACTTCCAACGGTATACTCAAATTTTGAACAAACTTATTTTCTGTCACTTGCAAAAACCAGGGCGGATACCCTTGTAAGGGTATTCGCGCCGACAGTTTACCGGACCTTATTAAGCAATGTCCCGGTCGCGTCGAATAATCAAAAGTTATCTATTCAATCTTAATTCCAAATGCCGACTATAAAAGATCCAATCCGATTGGCCAACTTGACTCCGTTTGAGGATCTTATCAAATGACCCTCGGTCACAACTAACCACTGCCTGGGCTTCAACCGGGGTTTCCTGTGACCAGGCCTTGGAGACCGGGATACTTGATCCGTACTATAGTGTTAGGCTTGTTCCAAGTAGTTATTGATAATCCTCTCCCTTTGTCCTAGACATCAGTTGGCTCATCGTTGGGTGTCCTGTTTAGTCATCGTCCTGCATGCAAGGTCATAACTTAGGACGCGGGCCCTAACCGAGACCTTTTGAAGGCATCATCACCTTCCTCACAAAATATTCACAAAACTATATAACTTTCATTACAAATCTCTCCTGGAGTCTAGTACAGGAAGTCCAGGTCTCCATCTTGGCCCACCATAGTCTGGTTGATCGAGCCAGATCTACGGTCCACCGCGTTGTTATATTAGCGGCATTGCCCTCGTTGGTTGCGCAACGATAAACAAACTTCCTGATAAACACTTTATCGGGACTCTCAAAAACACGACAGACTCGACTCTTACCCCTCCGACATCCCGCGGGAATAAGACTCTCTGAGACGGCCACACCCCTCAAGCCTTCTCCTTTGGTGAGTCGTGGGCCCGCTGCCAGGTTACGCCGGTCAACAGCCAACACTAAGGGTTGCGCCCTAGTGATGCTAGATTATCCCCTAGCTGGGTCTCATATATGTTTCAAGATTAGCATCATAGTGACTGAACGGTGTGTTGCAATAAACTCAGGCCTACCGCGGGACAAACCAGAGCTCTGTCTCACTCAAAGACATTCACCAGTTCTCTATAGGACAATATAGAGAGCACTGCGTCCTTTTCAAACTCCACAAAAATTCACCGCCAGATTCACAGGGCTGTGGCCTCCCACTTGATCAGAGTAAAGCAGACCACACATCTTAAAGACATCTTTCAAAATTTCACCAATTTGCGACCTTCCAAAATTTCACCAATAAATAACCAGTTTCTTGGTCTTTCTCGTCAGACTTTATCGTTCAAACCGCTGTCCATGTCATTTCAAATCATTCATCCGCCTTACACTTTTGAAGGGGATTCACTCATAAAATCTCACAACCACCCCCCACATGGAGGGAAGTCAACCATAAAACACTCATTATTGAGAGACCAACTTGTGGGTCCTCGTCTCAACTCAACAAATAACATTCGGCATGGACAAGCATTTGAATCTCAAAAGACTCATAAATCCCTTGGGATTCTCACACATTTTCACCAAACGAACTGCACTATTTATTCTTATAATCGAGCCTATTATCTGTCCATAGCCAGATTGCGCGAGTATACCAGAGAATAGACAGTTTACACATTCACATTTACAAAACACACGAGATGAATCTCGTACATCTCTCACACAAAAAATCATCATACATTAGGATAAATCCACATACGTGAGAGTGATAGTGATCGTCAGACCAACCAGTAGTCTCATGCCTTTATTATGTATAAAATTGATATATATCACTAAAAAAGAACCAAAAATAACCTCGAAGCCACACACATACTAAGAGTTGAACAACCTCAACTCAAGGATATGCAGGATAATCCCTACCTCAGAGTCATTCTGTCTTATCAGTTTCTTATCGGACCTTATTGCTAAAATCTCATTCGCTCTTTAAAATTTATCTCTTCCAATGATCAAAATTAGACACTAATAATAATATTATATATATATATATATCGTCAAATATATATATATTGTAATGCTATGTATTGTAATGAAGAAGTAATAATCATGAATAAATAATGACACCATGATCAAGTTAATTTTTTCAACCATGAAGGTTTTCAAATGCAACAATAAAGAAAATATATTATATTATAATTCTCGAGGCTAATATATTATGTCGAGGGGCAGTGTAACCCTTTCTCAAAGGGGTAACATCTTATTCCTGAGCCCCGCTCAAGGATCAAACCTCACTGCATCTCCCTCCGATTTCAGCACTTGCACCTTGTAGACCCTTGCCGATGAAGTAGACAACCTCACCATACATACTCCGGGATGATCTGTCCCTTCGCATGCAGATGACCCTACTTAACACAAAAATAGTTGGGGATTCACCCCCTACCTCTCTGTGGTATGTAGTAGTTGTTCCTCCCATAGGCCATGGTCTGACAAGACTCAAACACTTTTCTCCTATTCGGTAGTAGTGTAGTCATTTTACCACAAGGGATAAGACGACAACACCCCACTATGGATCAGGAACATAGTTCCGGCGTGGGTCTCACTACTACCTACAAGACAAAATTATAATTTCTTCAAAGCCATCTCTCAGGGAACAATAACATAGGATTGCAACTTTTTTTAGGGTAGACTTCACACATTAACCACTTTCTCGCGAAATTCACAAACTGGTCACTCCATGCACCTCTGAATCCGCATCGGACGTGGATTCTGTGTAACTTCTTTACCCCCTTTTAAAATATCAACCCATGCATATCAATTCAGAATAAAAATAGATATAAGTTGATAATTTCAAGTTGACTTGCTTATATAGACAAACTTAGAAGGCTTGTGAAAATCGAAAAGATAGTTAATGTGGCTAGTCATAAATGAATAAACCTCGGATAAATGATACCAGATACATAGAAATGCAGCTCAGATAAATGATACCAAATACATAGAATTACATGAGTCTGTATTTAAATAAGATTACTTAAATACATGTTGACGCAAATGAATGAATTTCATAGATAGGCTCCAAGGGTTAAAAAGGTCAACTCAAATACTTAGCTAAAACAAATATTTATGGTTTCCCTTAGACGAGTCTTTTGGTAAGAGGAAAATACCTCTTCCTAACCCAAGTCATTTCCTATCGCTAGCGTACCATGGCGTTGTCATGACAACATAAGTAGCTTAGTGACCGTGTTTCAAGTATCAAAGATCCTTGCTCGGACAACCGAACGGACAGAGTCGCATTAATGCAAACGATGGTTAGTCTAAGACATTTGATACACATAGCATCGTCCGTACTACTCTATGATACCTTGATCCGTAAATTTTTAAATGGAGTTACCACTACTAGGTCCCAAAATACACTTGCATTCTTACCATACACCGCCATCCAATAGTGCAATCACACTACAACCATCATTAGATCACTCACTCATCACTCACTTATCTCACGCCATTAATAAAGATTGTCGTTTTGCCTGGATCATCAACCTGCTTTTAACCTGGCTTTGTTCTCTAAGGACCCCGGTAGGCAGCCGAGATCCCCGACAACGACGCCACCTGTCGAGCGCATCGGTCCCGCACGGGGACCCTCTCGACCGCGTTACGCAGGATTTTGCAGGATTTGTCGTGGAGAGCGTTTGCCGCTCCGACCGAGTGCGCCAGCCGTACCTCTCGCGAGCCCCTACAACAGGACAGGGTCATGCGAGGCACCGCTTACCTCCACCTACGGGAGCTGTCACCATCCCTTAGGTGGACGTATCCACTGGACTAGGCTCTTGGCCTACAACCGGTCCCAAGATCGGTACCGGACCGTGTCTCGATATGGGACAAAAATTAAAAATTAAAAAAAAGATAAAATAATTAAAAAAATAAGAAAAAAAATAGAAAGGGGGGGTGAGGAGGAAAGGACCGTTGGAACCTTGTCCTCGGTCCTGCCTATCGGGCTCGCTGTCGGACTCCCCAACAAAACTAAGGGGGATAGTCCCGCGGGACCCTCAACCCCTCAGTTTCCTCCATAAGACGCTCCTTCGCTCCTCCACTGTCGGTAGCTGGCCTTGATCCCGGGATCCACATGTTGAAAGTCTAGTGCCGTAACCAATAGGGCTAAGCCCAAGCCTGAATTGGCTGCGCGCCGACCGGTATATGAACGGTAGCGGCAGCCAGCCTGGGCCTGTAGCAGCAGTGCTAAGGCCGCTGCTTGATTTCCCATCAAACGCACGGCCCCGTATGCACACACATGCTGTTAGGGGCCGGATTTTGCTCGGCCTGTCACGCTCGTAGCCCCCATAATGTCGCGCAGAGGCCACCGCTCGCGTTCTATTTCCTTTCGCATGCTCCAACCAGCGCCCAAAGGTAACATTACCGCCTAATGACGTCTTCCGTATGAGCGCACACGCCCCATGGTCACCTTAACATAAAGAAAAACCTTTCATAGTTTTAATCAAAAATAAAAATTTTGCCGGCGGAAACGCCGACTCTATAGTATCAAAATAAAAATTATCACGCACGCCTCAAAGCTGCGCGCTCACATACTCTCTACTTCCACCATTCAGTCAGCGCAAACGAAAAGCAACCGCAACTTCGCACGGTATACTCAAATTTTGAACAAAACTTATTTTCTGTCACTTGCAAAAAACAGGGTGGATACCCTTGTAAGGGTATTCGCGCAGACACCGCTCCCACACCCCATTCCCTATTGGTTCCCAGTCCGGTTTCCCACGACTCCAAACACGGAGATGTGGTGGTTCCTCCTTCCCCGCAAGACAGGCCCAACACTCCCCCTCCATAGTGGTGAGTAATGCTGCCGCTCATACCATACCGTCCGTTGCGGCACAACCATCGACCCCTACCACCCCTACTGCTTCGGCCACTGCCGTACGTGTTGCCACCGAGATACCGGTATCTGGCCAGACAGTTTCATCTACTCATCCCGATGTTGCTTACCAGCCTCGCGCATTGGTTACGACACTACGACCTCGAGCCCTCCCTCCTCCTCCCCTTTTTCCTTCACTCCCACCTTAGGCTTCCCTACAGTTTGTCACCCCTCCCCCTGCTAGGATACCGTCTTCGACTTTTCCACCTTCGGCCCCGCACACCCAACGAATGGCTACCGTACAGACCACCATGGCGCAACTCAACAGGCAAAGATACTCAACCTGAGACAACCGCACCCTCCACATGCTGCTCACCTTTCATCTTCCTTCACCGTCCCTTCCACTTCGGTCTTGCACGCTCGTTTCCCTGGAAATGCTCCTCCACCTTTACCGTTCTTTCTCGCGACCCCCTCATAACTGTCTGCCGCCATTGCCTCCACCTTTGCCAGACCTTCACCAAGAGTCACGACCCACAGATTGCGCTCACTTCAATCCATGCACTGGCCCCAACATTTGTCGCCGCCGTGCAGGCCCATCAGCCTTTCTCTCCTCGCCGTCAGCACAACGCTCCTCCCCTTGTGCGCCTGTCGGATATACCCGACTACGATGGCACACTTCGTATATCGCATTTGTTGCAGGCCGCCACACGTATACTAACATTGACAAATACTAGTCAGGAGTTGTGGTGCTCTTTGCTCGCAACTAAATTGTGAGGCACCGCTTTCACCTCATGGGAGAGTCACTACACATATTATACTCGCACGGTTGAGGCTCACATTTTTTGGATTTCACCGCCTTCCTTCATGACTGCTATGGCACGCTGCACAATGCGAGCGACACCTTAGATAAGGTCACCCAGACGCGATGGCCCGAGTCCTCCCCATCGTTAGACCTCAATTGTCACATTCAGGTGTTTCAGGACACCCGCCTCATTTGCGATGAGACACTCTTACCTGAGGTTCTTCTGGCCAACAGGTTCCTTGCCAGTCTTCCGACCGACTACCGCATAAAGCTTTGGAGACATACCTTCGTGTCACAGACCAGACCTACGAGGCTGCTTGGCAGTATTGGATGCAGAGTCACTTTTTCGACACCCCGTCCTCTTCACGACCCGCCGCCACCACCAAGTCGCGAGGCACCGCTCGAGGTCGTTCCTCTTTTGTTGGCTGCTTTCACCGACCAGCTCGGCCTGGAGCGCCATTCTCTCGGTGCTATAGTTCTCTGGAGTACGGCGAGGCCTCAGCCAAGCTTGACCCTACCGTTGGGGACGCCCTCGAGGACCTCGAGCTTCTGGACATCATCAAGTACCACTCGGATGACGACACTGTCCTGATGGGCGACCGCTTGCAAATGGCAATGTCCTCCATGGGTCGTGTTCGCAACTGGCTTGCACAGGCTGGCACCCGCACGTTCGCTGTCCCTCAGGTAGACCTCTCGCAGGGTTTCGTCCCTCCTCGCAGAGCCTTATCCCTTGAGGATTGCCCGCCCTCGAGGCCTGTCGCATTTGCCTTTGCTGTCGCCAGGGTGGACACACCTTCTCACGGTGTCCATACCATGCTGCCCTCGGTCGACACTATGATGACGTTTCTCGTTAGCGGTAGTCTCAGTCCCTCCTCGGTCCCGCTGGACTAGTCCAATTCAGCTAGCCATCGTGCAGTGTATCGCTGAGGCCTCGCACGTGAATGACTTTCCGACCACCTAGTTGCGGTCTGCCCCTTTGGCTACCACATAAGAGGATTCTCAAGACACGACATACGCAGTTCCCTCTGGCCTGTCGTCTGTCCAGGTACCATCTACCCCACTGCAGACCACCGCATCTAGTCTTTCCCCTCCGAGACTTTCGACTCGTCGCGCCATTTACACAACTCGTTGTAGCGCTTAGTTGGGTACTCGCGATGACGTTATGTAATCTCTCTTGGATTTGAGCATTCTTTAGGCTTGTCAAGAGCGAGTCATGAGACATGTAAATGTCTTGTGTCGTCTTTTCGATCTGCTCTCTGATCCTGATTGCTCCTCCCCATCATTCTCATTCGCCTGGGGACATCTATAAGGGTTTTACCTCGCTTTATGGGACTCTGACTCGTAGGGAGATTTTATTCACCCTCGCGTGGTTGAGGAAGCTCGTCTAGCTACCTCCGGGCCTCGCTCTCCTAATTTGTTACCCTCGGAGATAACAAGATGCAGCGCTTCTTCGATCAGACGGTCCCCAACCTCCACTTTTCCCTCACCCTCTAGCCATCAGATAGTACCCAGACGCTTCAAGTTGGCGTAACTATTCCTCCACATACTTCGACGTGATGGAGACTGGGTGCGACTTTATCCTTGGCACTCCCTGGTCTTGCTAGTTCCGCGGCACAGAGGCCGAATGGGCGACCCAGACACTCGTTCTCAAAACGAAGTGTGGTCAGACTCATCGAGTCCCCTTGATTCGAACCACAGGTGACACTCCTCCTGACCTACCTCCCAAGGACCCTCGTCCTTCAGGGTCCCACCCAGACATCACCTTCGCTTCGCCTCGTCAGTTTGCTCATTTCGTACATAAGGAGGATGTCACGTTACACTCAAAGAACGTCATGCATTTTCTTCGCCATGATTCATTCTATCCAGAGGTTGATCCCATTTTTTTCGAGCCCGATCTTCTTCACCTTTCAAGTTCCTCCATCTTCGCGACTCTCATCTCTACATCCACCCCTCAGCTTGTGGATACCCCCTTGACATCCTAGGTCCCAACACCATCCACTATCGAGTCTACACATACGTCTCGTGTTGATGCCGACATTGAGGAACTCACATGGTTCATGACTGACTTAAAGTCGGCCGTTTGCGACCTGATTCGAGAGTACCGTGATATTTTCTCCCGTATTTCTCGTACAACAGGATTCCTCCGATGCGCGGTGTTGAGCATTCTATCCAGCTCGTGCCTGACTATCGTGTCCACCATCAAACACCCTACCGACTCTCGATTTTAGAGGCGATGGAAGTCAGCTTGAGGAGCTCCTTTGACTGGGTCTCATTAAACCTAGTAACTTCCCCTGGGTTGCACCCGTCCTCTTTGCTCGCAAAGCAGATGAAACTCTCTGCCTTGACATTGACTTCTGCGACCTTCAAGTTAATCGTTATACTGTTAAGAACATTTATCCCATGCCTCGCGCAGATGAGCTCTTTGACCATTTGACCGACAACCGTTCCTTCACGAAGATCGATCTTCATAGCGGTTACCTCCAGATCCACGTTGCTGCAGTCGAAGACCACCTTTCAGTCGCGCTTCGGCCACTACGAGTTGACGGTGATGCCATTCGGCCTCACTAATGCACCCGCAATCTTTTAGACGTTGATGAACAATATCTTCAGAAACATCCTTGAAAAATACGTTCATGTATACCTGAATGACATTTTGCTCTACAGTTGTACCTTAGAAGACCACCTCAGACACCTACGAGATATCCTACAACACTTATGCAAGCATGACTTCTATGCCAAGCTTAGTAAGTGCCGCTTTGCCCAACGCAAAGTGGACTTCCTAGGAGACGATGTGTCTGACAAGGGTCTTTACATGGATGACGCGATGATCACTGCTATTGCGGAGTGACCCGTCCTCACATCTGTCAAGCAGCTTGGTAGTTTCCTAGGCCTCACTAGTTACTATAGTAATTGCATCCGGGGATACACTAGGCATTCCTATATTCGTACCTCTAGCGTCCTCTGGAAAAATCTGCCATGGTTTTGGATACCCCTTTGTGAGGTCGCCTTTCGCGCCCTCAAGAAGGCGGTGACTGCCTTGTACGCCAATTCTTCACCTCCCCGATTTCGATCATTCCTTAATAGTCACCACTGATGCGTCAAATTTTTCAGTAGGATCTGTACTTTCTCAAGTATTTCCCACTCTTCCTGATATACCTTATCCCCATGTTCCTCACTTCCCCCCCCACTCCTGCTGACACTGCTTCTCGACTGATGACTACTTTCCTCCACTGATAGTCCTCCCGTCACTTACTCCCTGACCATCGTGGAGGATGGGACTGTCGAGGCTCGTGCTTGGGATTGCCCGATTGCTTTCTACTCCCGTCAGCTACTGTCTGCTGAGATAAACTACACTGTCGATGAACAAGAGGTTCTCGCAGTAATCTATGCTACTCGGCATCGACATAATTATTTGAACGAGACGCCCTTTACGATGCGAATAGATAACTCAGTTGTTCAAACTTTCGTCACAAAGCCCAAACTCTCCCCTCGAGGGACACGCTGATAACTTGATTTATCTGAGTTCAGTTTCACTACTCAACCTATCAAGGGTGGAACGAACCGTATCACCAATGCTTTGTCTCGTCGTCCTGATCACAACCCATCTACCTTACTGTCATCTCAGTCACCACCGTTAATTAGTCGGTGATCGATATATATATCGCACTCAGTACCACAACTGTTTGGATTAATCGTAACATCCACACGACACTGCGGAGTGGCAAGATCGTTCCTTCATACTCCCTCGGTGATAACGGTCTCGTATACTAACATGGTAAATTTGGTTAGCTAGAATCATGTATCTGCGTTTCCTCCATTGGACAACTCAGTGTCTAGGTTGTAGCAGAGTTCCAGGACCAGGCGGTTGCCGGTCATATGGGCTTCCACGAGACGTTGGTTCGTGTTTGCTGCCTATACGTCTGTCCGAAGTCCAAGGACTCCGTCAAAGCCTACGTTCAGGAGTGTCCTACCTGCCTGGAGGTGAACAGTGCGAATCACCTTCCGTATGGGTTACTTCAGCCCCTACCTATACCTGAGGGTCGTTGGCAGTTTATCTCGATGAAATTTGTTGGTCCCTTCCCCCCACCTATTGAGCGCTGCTATCTTGGTCATCGTCGATTGCTTCACGAAGCGTGCACGTTTTGTGTCGTGCCGCTATCACATTAGCGCTCGCAAGGTCGCCTACGTCGTCTTCGACTGAGTTGTGAGAGATCACGGCTTACCTCAGAGCATTATCTCTGACAGTGACATGCGCTTTACCAGCACATTCTGGCGACGCATACACGAGATGTATAGATCACAACTCTGTTTTTCATCGTCTTACCACCCTCAGATGGATGGTCAGACTGAGGTCACTAATAAAACTTTTGGTAATATCCTCTGAAAGTTTGTTAGGGATGACTGACAGTGAGACTCATATTTAGTCTACGTGGAGATTGTATACAACCACGTCGTTTCGCCAACCACGGAGATGTTGCCATTTTTTTGCAACCTCGACTACCACCCTCGCGTACCCACGGATTTCCTACGACCGTCGTGGTTGCGCCCAAATGCTTATTGTCCTGTGCTTGATGACTGGATCGCCAACACGACGGCGATTATGAGGCGGACACATGAGAGTCTAACTAACTCCCAGAGTCGCATGGCCGCATGAGTGAACCCATAACGAATGGATCATCAATTCAAAGTTGGTGACGATGTGCTCGTCAAGGCATGTCATTTGCAGCTTCAAACGAATACGCTTCTCAAGTTCAGACGTCACTTCTTCGGCTCATGCCGCATAATTCAGGTTGTTGGTCCTGATACTACTACTAGTCCAGTAATCTTTTGTGTGAAGCTATTTGATTACCTTCGACAGGCTAGCGTACACGATGTTCACCACGTCTTTTTGCTGCATCTTTATTGCAGACCGCTGAGCGCTTCACCGGACGTTCTTATGAGCGCCCTCCACCTATTATGGTGGATGATCAGAAGGAGTTCGTTGTTTTCGACATCGTATATCACCGAGTAACCGACGATACTCAACCACGCATTGAGTACATTGTGTGTTGGAAGGGTAATCCTGATGAGGAGGCTACTTGGAAGCCCCTCGAGCACTTGGAGCATATGTGTATATGATCGTGCTTGTCACGCTGAGACATCTGCTCCTACTCATCTGACTTATCTCTTCCTCTTCCTCTAGCTGAAGAGATTTTGAGGACGAGCCCGCTCCCCCTGAGGTCATTCTTCAGCAGCAAACAGACGCCTCCGCCTGTCCACAACGCACTCGTTGACACCCTCGGCGTCTCGACGACTGACACTCTGATCACCTACTATTTTTCTACTTACTCACACCTTCATGTACTTCATCATCGACTTCTTTAGGATGTCAGCGTTTTGCGACTCTGCTTTGACACTGACTTGACTCCTATTTCATCGACGTGATCGACCACTTCGACGCTTCAACTACCTTATCGGCTTCAACTACTTTGCACTTGACTACTTCACGCCACCACCATACCTTGTACATTCCCTTGCATGTGTCGCCTGATGGTTCTCACTTAGTCGGGTCTCTCCGAGTTGGGTTCTTCCTTGGTATCACATAGGTACTAGGACCATAGCTTTATCTTGGCTTCCGTGCTCCTAGATCTAGCTTTCTCCCCCAGTCGGTGAGTTGTGTGCATGTTTCTCTTACCCACTGCATCCCTCATCACCCTAGTGTCGGTCTTCAGTTAGGCATATATCCCTATTTCAGGCTTCCAATTTCATGATCGACCCTACATAGTGTTACTATTTTGTCGAGCATTACTCGCTAGTGGTGAAGGGTGTCCTGAAGTGGTCAAGTGAGAGTTTTGGGCAGTATGAAAATCCCGAATGGTCCTAAAGTGGTGAAATGTCCGAAGACCATGAAAACCACTCTTCACCACTTGAGGATGCAACATGCCTAAACATGTGGTTTTCACGATCTTCGGAGCTTTCACCACTTCAGGACCATTCAAGATTTTCAGACCTGAATGATTATGAAGTGGTGAAAGGTCCGAAGACCCTGAAAACCACCTGTTTAGGCAGGCTGCGTCCTAAAGTGGTGATGAAAAATACGATTGTTGTTAACCTTCTCTCAAACGTGACTCGTCGTCGCTCGACTAGGACGCATCCCACACGCCACTCGTACACCACTCTAGGAATATATAAAAGATTAAAACACGTACGCACACACACATATACAGAACGATGCAGAACAATCAATGCGACAACAATCATAGTCCCCTTGCAGCCATCCCATAACTTTCTGATGCGAAAGTCGAATAGGCGTCTTGCGCGAGACTTAGTTTAAAACCGCGCGGACGCAAAACCTTCCCATATCAACTAGCAATGCATTAATATGCAAGCAGTCGCAATGATGGCGTACTATGTAGTGCCCATAATCGAGTGGTCCTTCGTGGATCCGAGTACCATCTATGACACTCAAGTGTCATACTCGAAATATCGTGAAGGCTTACCCCTTCACGATATTGCACGGCTGAAGGAACAATCGTGCGACCTCCGCGCACCTCCGACCTTTAGGCTGAGTGTTCCGGTAGGCAGGGCAAATAGGCTCTGCGTGGGGGGAGGTCCCTTCCATGCAGAGTCTAAGAACTGGGATATCCTGGACAAGGACCTTGAATCCAGGCCCAGGACCAACATCCTTTAAGAAGCATACAACCAATAGAGGGGGTTTTCCTCCCTTTCCCAATCTCAACCTTAATTAAACCCTTAAGCGTGGGTACCTCAGGCCACGCGAACACCCAACATAGGGTTATACATGTATATATGTAAGAGGGAATAACTATGTGACGATTACTTCTTACAATCACAATGAGACTCCTCAAAACCATATATATGTGTGCGATCGCAGGCAGTCCAAATCCAAAATCTGAACCACAGAACATACCTGCAACCACATCGAAGAGTCAACCAAAAGCCCACACACTAAACGGAGTCAACTTCAACCAACCTCTATACTCATACCCCTTGCTTTAGCCATGCAAGCCCCAACCTTTGTCCAACCTCCCATAATTAAATACTCGGTACCTTTGTTAAATGATCATTTAATAAAAATCCGGGTGAAAACCTTAATAAAACAACAAAAATAATCACCAGAGCTAAAGCCTTTTAGGTTGAGTATTGAGGATGAATTGGAGTTGAGTCGTAGACCGACGAATCGACAACCGACCTGTTATCAGTGATAACAAAAGATGATCCTCGCAGGATTAGGCTGAATCTAATCCTGATTTCGAATCAAACGTTCAAGAGGACCTGTAACCCAAGACAAACCAATCCCCAAGCTAAATCTATGAGTTCAAATCGAAAGTAATCTCCATATCACGATTTTCACAAAAAATCATTCTACTTAACTAATCATGTGTCTACCCCTAAGTCAGTGCTGAATGAAAACGTAGACCTTTGGCAGAATCTCCTCTATACAGAGTGGATTGCCAGAATTGTCATCTGTCAAAATATAATCTAACTCCTCTAAACTAAGAAAATTTTGGTAGCGCCTCCCGTAGGGAAAGTGTCTTATCGAAATTTATAGTAACTCAAATATGAAGCAAAAACCAAACTTCAATTCTATAAAGTCAAACTTTGTCTAACTCCCTAAATTAGTAAAAATTCGAGCAGCACTTCCTTTACAAAATAAGGCATTCCAAATTTGTACTAAGTCAGATATGAACCAAGAGCAAAAGTTGAGTTCAACTAATACAAAATTCGGCAGCACCCCCTTTAAGAAAGTCGTAATCCAAAATTTGTACAAAGCTAAGTTTAGAATCTGAAGTAACTTTGACTTCTCAAGGTCTAATTTTGTCTAACTCCTTGAATTAGCAAAAATTTAGGCAGCACTTCTTTTAGAAAATGAGACGTCCCAGATTTCTACTAAGCAATATATGAGATTTGAACAAACTGAACTTGGAAAAGTCAAAGATTGACTAACTCCTTGGATTTGTACAAAATTCGGAAGCGCTTCCCGTAGAGAAAGTAACTTACCAAGATTTATACAAAACCAAGTATAAGAAATGATCCTAGAAAATGCAGAAATCGATCTAAGTAAAATAAATATGCCTTAGAAAATGCGTGAATTAAAACTATCTCCTATGACTCTAGCACGTCGCAAACATCTAAAGCAACTACCTATCAAACTGAAACTCAGACCAAGTAGTAATCTCACTCAGTCACATACAAGGTCAAACCACAAGGAGTAAGTACTCTCACTATCCCAAAATCAAAATCCTCAAAAAACAGTTCATGAATCCTTAAGATGATTTAACCCTTATACCCAGCTTACATATGGCGTAGTGCTAGACCATTCAATTTAGAAATAATGTCTAGCATGCCTTTATGATATACATGAACAGGTTGCACAACTACTTTTCTCTTCTTTGGGCATATGACTAAACCATTCAACTTAGAAACAATGTCTGGTCGCCCTTAACTGTTTAATATCAAAAGTTTAATAATTTTCTGACTTTGTTTTCAAAAGAATATGAAAATATGGGCAGGGGACTGAGCCATTTAGCTTAGAAACAATGCTCAGCTTGCCCAAATTATTTCCAATTATACTTGACACTTTCCCTTTTCTTCTTATTGGTATGGCTTAGCGTTGGACCATTCAACTTAGAAACAATGTCCAACTGCCGGTTCACATGCAAGTACAGATAAAATACTTCCTGTTTATACTTAGTTTATACTTATGTGCGTGGTTTTCAGGCTAAACCATTCAACTTAGAAACAATGCTTAACCTTGGACAAAAAAATCTCCCTCAAACCTATCCTAAAATCATTCAAAGCATGAAGTTGGATTCTTTAGTCAAACTTCAGTCAGAAACCCCAAAAGAAACAGACAGACCAAACCATTCACTTACAAACAATGCTTGGTCTCAAAGATCAGTCAGGCAAACCCTCAGAAATAAACACAGCAACCAGGTCATTCAACTTAGAAACAATGTCTGATCCTTCAGAAACAGTCAAATAAACATAGCCCTGGGTCATTCAGCTTAAAAACAACGTCAGTCATTGGTTGACCCTGTCAAACGCATGTAGTCTGCCTTCCTCTCACCTTCCCCCAGTTCATCCCTTAGTCTGCTTTGAGTCAAAATAAAGAGAAACTTAGGTTTTTCACACACCTTCCTTCCATTTAGTCTGATAGAATCCTGAAAGAAAGCAAAATCATAGGGGATCACATACATACGGTCAGTCAATTTAAGAGGAAATAGTCAAACAGAGGTATAGTGGGGTCATACAGACAGAAAAAGATATACCTGATACTTCCCTGCCTCCAGAACCTCGCCTAGGTTCCGGCAGAGCTCCCGCAATCGATGGGTTGTTTCCCCACATAGTCTTGCTCCGGTCCTACGGGGTTGCAATCCCGCCTGCAACATTCCTTTCTGAATAAGATTAGACTTAAAGGTAGAAGAAGGGGTTTCAGACTCTCGAGATACAAGAAAGGGACAACTCAACTCCCAGGAAAGGGTCTTGAAATCTTCCTTCGCCTGAGGGCCCCGCAATGATGGCCAATGTGCATGACAACTTGGTCAAATGAAGTTAACCTTCAAGAGTTGCACAAAAGTGAGGCTTGCACGGTTAAAGCGAGGGGTATGAATGCAGGGAATGGTTGAAGTTGACCCCGTGTAGTGCATTAATTTTTGGTTGAATCTTTGAAATGATTGCAGATATGTTTGGTAGTTCGGACTTTAGATTTGACTGCCTACGATCAGATACATATATATGGCTGAGAGGAGTCCCATTGTGATTGTGAGAAGTGATCGTCACATATTTATAACCCTATATATATATGTAAATACATGTCTTGAGTGTTTCGCGCGGCCTGCTGTGACCGCGCATAAGGGTTAAACAAATTATGTTTTTGAGAAAAAAAAGAGACCTTTTTTTATCCCTTGCTTTTTAGAATTTCTATGGTTGAACTTTGTAGTCCGTGGCAGCTGTCAAAGTCAAACCCCTTGATTTCTCTCCAGACCCTAGATGATGGAGCTAGTCTCCAGGGCGATAAGAGACGATTGCCACCACAGGTATGAACCTGTGTACCACCCACGTCCGCAGGGTGCAAAAGAGGGTGTGATTCTCAACCGCACTTGGCGGTTATCCAACGTCAAGAGATCATTCCCTCAAGACGCGTGTCAGCCGACACTTGAGTGTCGAATGCGACCCACGAGATTAACGAGGACCGCATTAGTATGGGTACTACATAGTATGTCATCATTGTGACTGTTTGCGTATGCTTGCATTGCGAGTCCATATGAGTTAAAAAAAAAACAAGGATACCTGCTGCAGTTTCGCCCGCAAGAAAATAAAGGGAAAAGGGTGCAAATGAGGGTGGTAGGGGGTTGTTGGTCCGTGGATTTGGGTGGGGTCGGGGTGGTTTTTAGGCTCACCTGTGCATTGTTGTTGACACTGCCGATGGAATGCTGACGTTGCTTTGTAAGCCTTGGATATATTTTTTTTTCCGTTTTTTTTTGCTTTTTTGTCTTGTCAAACACCTGATCACAGTTTGCAATCCTTTCAATAGTGGTTTGCTGGGTTGTTGGTTGTTCGGATTTAAACTCACCTATTGTGTGTGTGTCACACTTTGCATACCTGTCTCCCGCTAACCAAAAATAATTTTCTCAGATGTCGGGAGATATGCAATTCTGCGATCGTGGGCCCCCACTTAGTTAGTTCGGTTGGTCTCTCTCTCTCTCTCTCTCTCTCTCTCTCTCTCTCTCTCTCTCTCTCTCTCTCTCATCTTGCACGCACTCGTTTTAACCATCTCAATGGAACTCTCTCTCTCTCCCCTGGGGGGGGCAGGGGGGGGCACGTAGTTAGTTCGATTGGGATCTCTCTCTCTCTCTCTCTCTCTCTCTCTCTCTCTCTCTCTCTCTCTCTCTCTCTCTCTCTCTCTCCCCCATCTTGCCCACACGCGTTTAAACCATCTTGATGGACCTCTCTCTCTCTCCCCCCCTCTCTGGCCCGCTCGCTTGAGAGCGCGCGTGCTTTTTTTTCCTCTTTTCGAACATAAAAACGTCTCCATGGACAACGGATCACATATGAAACTGAACAGAGCAGATACTACACTTGATCATGATGGGTGGGGGAGGGGGCACGCGTAGCTGGTTAGATTGGGGTCTCTCTGGCCCTCTCTCTCTAGTCTTTCTTGTACGTCTAGTGTGGATGTTTTTTTTTTTTTTCCTGTAAACCGTCTCGATGGACCACGGATCAGATACTACACTTGATG
>BFEA01000072.1:2353329-2378715 GCA_003427395.1 Chara braunii | reverse complement strand
GGGTCCATGGGTGGGTGCGTGGGTGGACGGCCATGCAGTGGGCAGCAGGTGGGGGGCAGGCTGATGGGTGCCGGGCAGGCAGGAGGGAGAGCGGGAAGGATGGATGCAAACCATTCTGCGACACCCCTTGGCACTCCGACCACCTTACAACCACCACAGACACTCCCGCTCCTCTATCTCTGTGCAAAGCTTCGTGTAGCAGAGCTCAACACTCACACTTCTGTGCCCTCACCTTGGCTGCAAAGCACCCTGCAACACCGCTTGGCACTTCCGCCCCTTGAGCATGCAAAGTATCATGTAATTGCAAAGCACCCTGCAACACCCATTGGCACTCTGCTCCAAGCCCCTCAAGAGTGAATACTTCCCCTCAACACATTGCCTCACCCACTTTGCAAGCGGAGCATACTGCGACCCCACAATCCACATCCTTCTGCTTATGCCACCCCATCCACAAACGTCTTCACATGCACATCGAAATGTGGTCACTGAAGAAGTCCTAGAGATGGGAGTCTGATCTAAATGACAATATTTATCACAATTCCATGATTGTTGCTTGCAGATACAAACATGCAGTGAATAATTTCATGAGTAGATTTGAAAATTTCCCACAGACCAGAGGGTGTCTATTGAGAGTCATGCTGATCGAGGCCAATCCACTCTCTCATTGACCCAGCGCGAAAGAGTTGAATAAGTGGACAACTCTGAGAACACACCTGAAGTATGGCCGATCCCAATTCTCCTTCGCTCTTGTGCACAATCCCAATTGAGAGTGCTGCCACCATCTTCTAGGTCACGCTCAGCAATGCCCTCATCTTCATCTGCGTGTTGTTGCATTAGACTGCTCACCGGCGAGTGTGATGCTCCCATGAGTGAGGTATCAATATCCCACGGTTTGTGTTCATGTGCCTCTTCTGCCATGTCAATTCCATCGCCAATTCTCAGATCCTCACGACTGTTCAACTCATGCATTGTGCTGACACCATCACTATCAGCAGGCAGCTCAGCAAGGAGCTTTGCTGCTGGTGCTTCTCTTCCTGTGACTTTGGCACCTGCCTCGGTAATTGGTGCCGGCCGAGGTGATAACCTGTGACAACACAAACAGAAATGAGTCCATGGTACTTTGAGAATACAATGAAAGTTATGAAACACAAAGACATAATTCAAAATTACCTGCGGCTAGTCAGTTCAATGATGATATCTCAAGGCCATCGTCCTTTTTCTTTTGAATGAAAAGAAAGAGAAGTGGCAAAGGGATAGGTTCACTCATCAAACAGCCACCCAGTAACAGAGATTCCTGCTGAGAAGATAGTAGAGCCACAATCTGCCAACCAAAACAATCAGAAAACACATTCCTGCGGATTCTCATGGCATGGAGAACAGCATCGTGCCAAAACAGATCATGGATCCACATTATCTTCCTCTCTCTCTCTCTCTCTCTCTCTCTCTCTCTCTCTCTCTCTCTCTCTCTTTCTCTCTCTCTCTCTCTCTGTGTGTGTGTGTGTGTATGTGTGAGTGAGTGTGTCTCACGCACACACACACACACACACACACACACACACACACACACACACACACACACACACACACACACACACACACAACGTGCCAGTCAGACTCCAGAGGTAGAGTCAGTCCGTTGACTGTCTTGTTCTTGGTCTTGTTCTTGGTTTGTTTGTGTGCAAGGCTTGAGGCCTGCGCAAGCTGCAGAAAGGCTGCCCGTTGAAAAAGGCAGGCTGGCCCTCAGTTAAGGACGCGCCTGTGACAGTGTAGGCCGGCTTTAAGAGAAGGCCGCGTGTGGCATGTTCGGCACATCCAACAGCTGTTTATAGGCAAACCTGGGCTCAAATCCTACAAAGAGAAGTAAGAAGACAACTCTTAGATCTCTTTTTCCCTTTTCGGGTGACCTCTACACAGATTCAAGCTCCTGACCTGGTTGCTACCAGTCACGTGTCTTCGTTCCATCCAAATTGGCAATCGTTGAACTGACCAGCCCCAAGTAATTCAGAATCATTTTATTCTATTCATGTATGCAAGGAATCCAACAATGAGACTGTTTCACAGCAGCGAGATGCAGAATGAGCATATAAGAGCAAAGCCGAAAGAAGGTTTACAAAGCCAAAATCAATTTAAATCACAGCAATTGAGAACAAACATGCACTGAAGTTTCCTGATAGAGAAATCCCTACTTCCTGCCTCCAATTATCAATACAAAAACAGGTGGCTGCTCTTCTATGTTGTGACCACTTCCCTACTTACTCTACATACTGCTCTCTCTCTCTCTCTCTCTCTCTCTCTCTCTCTCTCTCTCTCTCTCTCTCTCTCTCTCTCTTTTCTGTCCGCTCTTCTTCTCACCCGATGATGCCTCAGAGTCTGACCACATCATGAGTGATCGCCACTCATCACTTTCCCACTTCTCATTGCTGTCCTCTCTTCTCATCCTCCTCCCAGTACCTGCAAGCCCCTCTCACACCTAGTGCAGCTATGGATATCACTGGTAGAGCTTCTGTACCATGGCAGCTCTCCCCTTCTGCTGCGCTATTCTTAGCCCACATCAGCCAGCAATCCTCCGAAGATCGGAAGTGTCCCTCAGCAGCCACATCCAATGCTTCTCTCAATTGCAGGACGTTGAGGTTGCATCATCAAGAGGTTCTGAGCAGCTTCCACCAGCTTCCATATGCCCCGTCGTTACTGGGCTTCCCTTAGGGCCCAACCTCCTTATAGTATGCCCGGCTGTTACTTAGCGCTGAGTCAATTTGATATGGGCAGCTCCTGCTGGGTGCAGCCAAGACCTGAGCCCTTGCACTCCCACCCCCGTAGATTCAAAGCCCTCTGCAGAACCCTTAATCTCCATGCCGTTGATTCGCTTTAAGAGTTCTCTTGTAGTGTAGAACCACTTGAAGTGCAGACTCGATAGTTCTTTCCTGCTGAGCCACCTGTCTTCCTCTGGGTCGAGATCTCCCTTTGAAGCCACACTGAACTGCATGGCCTCGGTGGTCTGCTTCTGCCCCATGGCTTCTGCACAGCAATCTGCCTGTGCCCCACGGCTCGATCAATGTCATTGTAACCTTCACTCATGGTTGGGGGAAGCGCCACTCTGAGGAAGAAAACTGATTGCTTTCTGAAAAAGCAAAGAGTTTGTGTGTCTGAATCACAGGGTAAGTACGGAGATGATGCGATACACTCATAAGACAACGTGGACTGTCAGGATCATTCCCTGAAATGTGTAAGACAGTCCAGGGAGCAAAATATTGTGGACTCAATGTAGAGTCAACTTTCGTGATATCGTCCTGTTCAGGCATGAACTCTAAAACCCCTTTCTTTGTCAAACGTCATTTCCGCAAGGTGACTTCAAGAATCCACCGAAGATCTAATATTTATCGACGACTCTTTGGTATAATGGATGGGATCATGGGACTATTTGGGTGGT
Organism: Chara braunii; assembly: GCA_003427395.1. Classification (NCBI taxonomy): domain Eukaryota; kingdom Viridiplantae; phylum Streptophyta; class Charophyceae; order Charales; family Characeae; genus Chara; species Chara braunii. The sequence goes on along the minus strand of BFEA01000072.1, from coordinate 2,375,288 downwards.
TCCGGAGATTCTGACTTTTTCTTATACTTCTTAAATAGGTCTGAAGGTCTATCATCTACCTGGAAAGTGAGGACCTATCTGTGATTTTTTTCTGGCATGGTCATTACCGCCTGCACTTTCTGTTACAGTTTCTGTGTTTAGGGATATATTCCGCGATTCCAGGGACTAACTGCCACTTGACTTCTTGTTTCTTAGTCCACGTGCAATCTTATGTTCACCTGGTGCCTGTGTACAGCAGAATTATACAGCCCATCTATTTGCAGTCTAACATCCTAATCAATCCGAGCAGAATTATAACAGCACACAATTATACAGCTCATCCATTGGTGCCGCAGAAGTTGCTGCTCATGTATTAATTTTCTGACCAGTCTGTTAGATACACGTAGTCGTTTTGAGTTCTGAAACACGCTAACATCGAGGTAGCTTACAGGATTAGCAAAATCAGCTATCACTAACTCAGTTTCAGCAATTGCAGGCAGCTGTCCATCGAACCGCTGTTATAGGTTAGCGTGAGTCTGTTAACGTCAAACAGTTCCGTAAATCATGACACTCCAAAGGAAGTCTACAAATCAGGCACACGGAGCTTTCCAAGCCCATCAGGTGTGCTGGAATGTACCGGGCACATTGCAAAGCCCAAATGGCATCGCCACAAACTTGTACGGACCATCAGGTCCGAAATGCAGTTTGAGTTTGTACATCAGTCTCACCTGTACTAGGCGAAACTTGGAGTTCAGATCTATCTTGCTGTAGCGCTTACATCCCGTACCCTGTCCTATAGGTTGTTGTGCTAGGTAGGGGCTTAGCAACAGAAACAGTGATTGCATTGAGGTCCCCATGATCAATGCACATCCTTAGCATTCCTCCCTTCTCGGGCGAAGATAAGCTGGGGACCCATTAGGAGAGGTACCACCCCGCTCCAGCACTTGCCTGCTAATTCCACAAACAAGTATGAGTACTCCCCGATGATCTGGTCTGTCTCCCTTAGTGTTCCACAGATCTGTCCTTTGGGAGACACAAACAATAGGTACGTAACTTCATCTGGACTTTATCTATGATCAGTTGATGAAGTTCGACATCCATAGTTACCCTCAATTCTGCATTTCCTTCGTGCACAGTCCTACCTCTGACATGGTGAAGAGCAAGCTTTTTAAGCCTTGCTCAAACTGAAGTTTTCATCTACCCCCACACAGTACATAACTAGCATCATAAAGAGACCATCTGTCGCATACCGTAAAGGTGCAGACCAGAACAAGAATCGACCTCTCTCACATAGTACAAGATAGCGCAGTGGAAGGCTAAAATACCAATCAATGCCGCAATGCAGGCCAAACATACATCATCATCATCACATGGTTTGAAGGGGCCTGGCGGTCACACAGGAAGAATGCGCCAGTCCCCAACCATACACAGACGAAGAGGAGGGGGATCAGACGAAGAAGAGGGGGAAGATGGGAATGTCCTCAACACCAATTCTTCGGTATAGGTCTCAAATAATCCCTCGTCCAATGTCTCAATCCCAATGTCGAGTCTGAATCCAAATGTCGTCAAGTCCCAAAGTCACCAATCTCTCTCTCTCTCTCTCTTAGTCTGCAGATACTGAGAAGTCAGGTAGCGAGAGGGTGAGGGAGAGATGGTGGACTTAGAAGAGGAAGAAGAAGAACTCTCTCTCTCTCTCTCTCAGTCCGGTACTAACCCGTGAAGGTGGCGCCTTGTTGCAGGTACATCGGAGACGAAGCTGGAGCTATGGCGCCACAGGTAAGTCTCCCTGGCCTCCGCCAACTCTCTCTCTCTCTCCAACGCTACTCTAGCTCCTAATAGCTACCCAGCGCTGAAGACTACTCCTAACGCTACTACTACTACTGCAGCGCTCCTCCAGAGTGCTGCTGCCGAATCCTGAAGACTGCCTCCTGCCTCCTACACGTGAAGTGCCCGTGAACTGCCTGGGAAGTCCCTATGAACTACCTCGTGACTACCTGTGAAGTGCGTGGCGGACCAGAACTATATAGTGCTGGTCCGGCAGGGAGGCTGCTCTTGCCAATGCCGAAATGTGCCAGACCCTGGCGTTGAAGTTCAAACAAAGGTTTTCTTGAAACAGGCCCAAAAATGGCCTGTGCTAAAACCCTGGTCTGGTGCCTAAGTTTCAGGGCAGGTCGACCTTATGTGGTCCTGAAAATGGCCCTCCTTTTCAGGCTGAAAACACTCAGGATTTGGAGGGCCCTTTTTAGGCTGAAGCGACACAGGGCCTGGAAGGCCCTTCTGTCTGGTCGGGCCTTGCAGGCCCATGTGGTGCGTAGTATGCCACACCATCCCTCCTCATGGGAAAATACAACTCGTGTCAATTCTCTCCTCCTCCATAGAAGAAGGTACTAACTGCTTCCTTTATATGCAGCTTGTTACTTTAGTGCTGGTCTTCTAATTTGCTAACGTGGATACTACAGATCTACTTAGCCGCTGCATTTCATTCTCTAGATGCAGCCCCTTCACACAAGACCTGCTAATATAACTGCCTGTCGACCTGGTCTGCAAGTGGACCTTCCTTAAGCCCACCTAGACACACTTCTACCACGACCAACGCTCCCTGTGGACCACGTCGTTTAGCTACCAAAGACGCTGTTAGATTTTTTTTGTAAAGCTTCTACTCCTAGCTCCTCTAATGATTCAGTCACATCTGTAGGGCAGGGCAACTCCTGATCGGACTGTGACCGAGAGGTAGCTGAAGAGTTAGTAGCCACGACAAATGTTTCAGGTCGACGGACATTCTGCTACCGTCTTCACCCGAATAGAACGCCCAGTTATTATAGCTGTATCTGGACTGAAAAGTGCACCGAATACCGCTATAATGACCGGGCATTCTATTCGGGTGACGACGGTAGTCCAGCTGGAACTGACTCTCTTATCTCTGCAGACAGTACAGAGGTGGCTAAAGTCTCTGCTGGCTCATCTGGTTCATCCACTGGCTCCTGGGGCAGTGTTCCTGAATGTGGTCGGTTTCCCCACATTACAAACGATTGCCTCTGTAATGCCTATCTAACCAAAGGCTTTTAGGCATCCCTTCCTTTACCAAACTTGGGACGAATTTTGGCTTCCTCCCCTCACCCTTTTCTGGCTCCTGACAACCAGCTCCCTTAGCCTTCCTAGCAGCACATACCCTTCCCTCTTCATTGGGCTCACCACTGCCTTGGTTTTGTCACTAACCAACTACGATCATGTACATGTTGAGTATGGAACTCGTTCATGGTAGATGGAGGACTGTCCATGGTCTCAAGGAAAAGGTGTCTTTGGTGAGGAGATTGTGGGGATGATGAATGGATTTTCAGGATTTTCAGATGAAAAGGCTATATGAGGCAAATATGTGAGTAGTTGATCAAGCCCACAAAGGTATGTGCCACTTATCTCTCAGGTTTCAGATCTCCAGTGCTGCAGGTTCAGTGGGGATCGACAAAAGAAGCGAGTTGGATCATCATCAACAAAACCTGCTCCACCATAAGAGAATTCTTGGGGCCAACACAGCCTGCTTACTCCTCAGAGAATTTTTGTGGAAAATTTCCTTGATCATTGCTTTCATCCAAGCTCTTGTCGACCATCCGACTGGATCAAGTCACAGGATTCAAAGAAAGAATTAACGGACTTCCAAATCGAGATGGCACTTCTGAAAAGATACATTCTAGTGAAAGGATGGGTGAAAGGGACAAGTTACAACGGACGAGGAAATCAAAATGCCTATGCCTCTGTTCTACGGAAGGACGTTTCGAAAGTTGCATACAGGCTGTCAATGATCGCGTATGCTGCCATCTTTCAAATTAGATCAGGCCTTGAACAGGTTGAGAGAAGAGAGACAAGCTAGTAATATTTGCAAGGTGAGTTAGTGATTGAGAAAGTATGCCTAGTAGATTGAAAGGTACCCTTTCCTTCTTGAGGAGGAGATTGGTTACACATCTAGAGCAAGCAGATCGTTGGCTAGCAGGTTTGGCATACTGGGAGGACTTGGGATAACTGTGGTGCAAGCCAGGAGAGAGGCAGGCAAGAACAAATAGCTCCCACAATCCAACGGACAGACAGTGAGGAAAGAGGCGTTAGAGGGGAAAACAAATTGACTGGGTGGAAACCAACTGTGAAGACCAACTCAGACGCAAGAAAAGAAACAAATAACGATGAGAGAGAAAGGAGCGTTGCAAGAGAGGTTAGGAGTGATACGATGGACGCCAGGCGAGGTGAAGGTTATGCTCGCGGGTTGGAACTCTCTGGAATGATGTGCCTTCGGGACCAGCAATAGGCGGCTAAGGAACCAAGACAAGGAACTTTGGAGGTCAAGAGAGGGGCGCCATGCCTGAAGAAGAGAGAAGAGTTCTATTTGGATATGGGAATCCATGGAGTAGAGGGTGAGCATATGGCACATGACGAGGTGGGGAGATTGTCCAGAGGGAGGTTAGGATATACCTAGGTCGATATCATAGGGTCAAAATGGCAGCAAGATGCTTGGCCTTCACCTATAGAATACAGGAGATCGATGGACAACACAGGACTCAAGGGGAAGTAAGAGGATATGATGCAGCCACAGAATTTAGAGAGGAAATGATGCTTTTAGATCTCGTGTGGATAGGCTACACGATGTTGGCTTGAGAGTCATCACATGTTACATGCATCACGCTGGATAGGGGTCTAAGAACTTTTTATCATGAGAGAGGAGGTTGTGGTGGAGATATGGAAAATGAGGCCACCATAGAATGGGAGGAAAGATAGACTGCGTCTCTACAAAAAGTGAGGAGACAAGAAACATGAGAAGGGGGAAAAAACAAGCGTAAAGCAAAGGTGGAAGAGCAAGACGAAAGAAGAGGAAGAGAGGCATGTGCACAATTAAGATGGCATGTGCACAAGCGGCACACACAGTGAATACAGAGGAGGAAGGGACGGAAGAGGAGAGGGGTTATTCGGAGGACCGAGAAGAGGAAATGGACGAGGAGGAGATTTGACAGGTGAGAAATGGGGGCGATGATAAAATCATAGAGCTACATGAAAGAAAAGTATCACCTGCAACGATTACGCTGAGGAAGGCCACGTGTCACCCAAGTGTGATCAGCGGTAGCTACGTTGGATAGGAATGAGTGTGTATGCGATACCTCCTGGAACAAACTCAACCCTAGGACTCCGGAAGGGATGAGGAGGATTATCTTGAAACATGAGAGAGAGAAAAAAAACAGCAGTGAAGGCCTTGACTTCAACGGCGACCTGCCATCTACAATGGTTGTAGATAAAGGAGGTCTTTTAGCAAATTCAGGAACCCTAGTGTCAAACTTGAGGCATAAGACTGATCCGCAATGGTTTTGTATGAGGGAGGCCTTTCAGCAAATTGATGAAGTGTGAAACTTGAGGCGGTAGACCATGAACGAAAGGAAGAGAGAGTAGCCCAAAAAGGATTTAGATGAAATCATCGTGGAAGATTAGGGAATCGTTCATGAAGGAGAAGAGGAGGAAGGTTCAACCAAGAAGAGAAAGATTATATTCAAGGGTGAGGCTGAAGAGGGAGTAGTGCTTGACTAAGCGAAAGAAGAGACAGATTCCATGCAAGGGTGACTAGAGAAGATCGAAATGACTCTCTCCTGGAAGAGGGCAATAGCTCTGGTGCCAAAGATTTGAGAACAACTGCAGACACTACTGGAGAGGACATCAATGGAGGTCAGTCATGTCAGAGCCCCATTTCTGCAACACATGGTTAGAGCCCCGCCTGAAGCTAAGCTCAATTTGAGACGATGGCTTGTGGATATTTGAATATCTCAATCAATAACATGAAAGTGAGAGCGTTGATGGGGCAAAGATGGTTTTAATATAACTAGGCAGTGGGCACTATGTTAGCCTTGGGGCTCGTCTGGATAGGGGTCTAAGAACTTTTGGGGTTTTCCTCAGACAAAGTCAGGGACAGAGATGATTGATTTACAAATCACAAGTAAATTGTGGCAAAATCTGATGGAAATTGCCAACACCAAAGTCGGGAGGAGTTTGGTGCACTATCAGGAGAGCGGCGGCTAAACACGAAGAATGAAAAGGGTCGTTCAAAAGGTCCTGTGACATCTGATACAGCCCAATCAGATTGATTATGACCGACACTTGGTCAGGTGTTTACAACCATTTTGCACACCCTGCAACCATGCAGGTACCTATTGATGCTGGAATCCTCGCATGCCTGTGGGCCTCCTGGTCCTGGATCAACGACTGAAGTATCTTCCTGCAACGACGGATTTCACTGTGCACTATGGGTGGATATGCAGATATCGACAAGATCATCGTGAAAAGGCTAGTGCAGCAAAGAAGAGGAAGACCCAGCATCATCTGCTGGGTCAAGTTCAAGTATTATCCTGAAGACAAGAGAGGGTTAGTGGATCCGTCGCACTGATGCAGATGACCCCTCAGACTTGAATGCTCCCCTCCTTTACCCCTGAAGGAACATGTTTGATGGCATCGCCTTCCCCTTCAGCTGAAGATTTACCCCCAACGCGCCCCTACGCTGAAGGCATAACCACAATATTTCCTCGTACTCCCACCCATGCCCTCATAAAGGCTGTTTCCTGCAGTATTTGTCAGATTGGAGGACTTAACTAGAGAGAGGAAAATATTGAGGCTGTCTGCTAACTTCCTTCCCCGTCGCCTAAAGCGACTTCCTCAGAATGTACAACCGTCTCAAGCTCATGTTTTCCAAAGCAAATCTCTGGGCTCTAGGAGCTGGCCCTACTGATGCGTGGACTAAGTCCCAGACTCCATATGGACTATGATTGAATGTTCAAGGCTGCTTGAGGAATAGTTGTACCATAATCTTGGGCGAAACGTAATCTGAATTGAATTCTATTATCTACTATTACTGATACACCTTCCCTAGCACTCTTTCTCAGAAGTTATTACAGCAAACACCCAATGGTTGTACCAGATAATGGGGCGAAGCGTAATCTGAATTGAATCCTATTATCTGCTATTGCTGATACACCTTCCCTAGCACTCTTTCTCAGAAGTTATTACAGCAAACACCTCCCCCCCCAAGGTCACATTCTGGCCTTGTGCTGTAAACTTTAATTAAGTTTTTTTTTTTTTTTCTCCCCCTCTTTTTAAAAGGGCGACGGCCTTGAGATATCATCATTGAGCTGACCGGCCCCAGGCAATTCAGAAATATTTGGTTCCATCATCTGGATTCAAACTCCAGTCTGTATTTCAACAGTTCATGGCTGTACCCACTGAGCTAGGCTCTTGGGTGATTCAGTTTAATTATTAACTTTGACTTTAACACGTATTTAAGTTACCACTCTGCAGCCTTCCCCAGGGTGAGAAAACAAAAAAAACACAAGCTCACAATCCCCCAAAACCATAAGGGCCATGTGGCATCCATTTAATACCAGACAAACTACTGCACAGAGCACACTGTGACCAGCCCACAGTACAGGGCTATGCCCTGAAACCCTCATGTGACGGCACGGACCTCACAGCTTGAAGCACCCTGCCAGCCCTAACCCTTATCCCGAAAGATGTGCCTGTGGGAGTCTCACTCTGAGATGTTTCTGAGTATCATTCACACTCATCCATCTTCGCACTTCCCTTTTTTCTTGTTCTTTTTTCTTTTTTTCTTTTTTCTTTTTTCTTTTTTCTTTTTTCTTTTCAGAACCAACTCGCACTCCTGCTCCAGCTGTTCTGGGGGCCGTCAATCCGGTTGCTTATCACTCACAAGCATCAAGACAAGTCCATAAACCAGATCATCTTCACACATTCACAAGCCATTGACATGAACTTCTGTGAAAACGGAAATTGATGAGACACACTGTGCACCTGGGTGCCCAGCAGTCCCGAGCAACAAGTATTGAACGGGGAACGGGATGCCGACTAGTGCCAGAACGAACTGGCTATGGCTGCACCCAACCTTCCCTATGCACTGGCAATGAATTTTAATGCTGCTTGCTTGTTCCTTCCAGCCAAAACTTAACTAATACAAATTATTACAAAACTAATTAAATTGCTTCCTCACTGTTGCCGAGATGCGGCTTACCCTTGGCCTGCTGGGCATACAGCGGATAAAGAGCCCTGAAAGTACTAGTCAGAGACCTGCTGATACACTAGGCTAACAGAAATTGTCATTCAAAAAAAACATCCCATGCCACATATAGAACTAGCTCAGTTGGTTTCGCACGCAAGTGGCATTCAAGAGATCGTGATTTAAATCCCCAACTTGGTGTTCATCAGCTGAGTTAAGTCGACATGCCCACCCTGGCCGGCCTTTGTAAGGTCCTGGGTTCTCTCGGAGGGCTTATCCTGCCATCCGTCACTGGGGGTTAGCTTCCATTGGTTCTGCCTTCGGTGCTTAGACATGGATTTCCCTTCTCAGATATGTAGACAGATAGCATGAGGTATGTAGGTAGATAGCGGGAGGTAAAAAATTGAGAGAAGAAATTGAAGAATACGGTTTTTAACTTTTTAAACCTTTTTTGAACTTTTTTTTTTTTTTTTTAATTTGGACCATTTCTCTATTTATGTGTGTCATCCTTGCGCAGGGGCCATGCTAATCTTCTCTGTAGCGTTCCAGTTTTAACGGATAAACTTTTTTTTTTTTTTTTTTGAAGAACAGAATGATATGCTGAAGGAAACAATCAATGCCGACAGGGTTCCCCAGGCCATAATGCTGGAAGTGTACAATCGAGTATAAATGGCTGTTTCAGGGACGCTGGGCTCGGTTCTCAGCAGGTGCTGCCCCCCACGAATAGACTGGGACTCCTTGTTCAAAAAGAAAGAAAGAAAGAAGAAAAAAAAACAGACACAATGATAGAAGAGGGAGAGATTCAATTTTTCTTCACGGCTGTCCATCAACTTGATGTGTATGATGAAAAAGACGACTCAACAGGTAGTACTGAATTGTATGGGTTGGTGTGCTAATGGGTCAAGTGCAGCTTCATTTGCAACAAGCCTACAGACTGCAGAGTGGCAGAGTTCTGAAAAACAGGATCTGGGAGAGGAACCAGTGAAAGACACAGAGAGAAGCATTGACAAAGAGAAGAGACTTCTTCTTCCTCCCTAAGCTCAGGCATTTTGGGTATGTTACCTTGCGTAGAATAGCATGTAGGCCTTCTGAGATAAGACTTTATCAATGGAAACCTCCTTAACCTGTGGCCGCAGCAGATAACAGTTTAAATACAAAGGTTATGATGTTTAATCCAACATGCAGAAAACAATCCATTGCCCAAGGAAATACGATCCCATTTTCTGAGGGAAACTCCAACACAGATTGCATTCATGAGGCCTTCGCCCCTCTGGCTCCTTTCCTCTTATAAATCACTCATTGTATTCTCACTTCCGAGATGGTAATGCGAATTCCACCCAATTCACTGGCCAAAACCCGGCATGGAGAGACCATAGATGAGAACAGACAGATCGGACAGGGAATAAAACAGCACAAGACTCGGTGAGCAGGGAATACGAGAAGACCAGCACACACTCTTACCTTCTACGATATTCCAAATTAATACTAACAAGTAGAGAGGTGCACCACAGTCCTGCCACGGCAGTCATCAATGTGACTGAGGGATGCATGCAAATAAGCATTTCATAATGCATGGCCACACCTCTTGACGCTTCCAGATCCCTCACCATGGCCACACGGCATCAGCAAGGGGTAGTGTTCAGTGAGCCACTGACCTGCACCGGTAGCGCCCCAAAGGAGGCGCTGCCGGTGCAGGTCAGTGGTCACTTAGCACTACCCCTTGCTGATGCCCGGTGGCCATGGTGAGGGATCTGGAAGTGGCAAGAGGTGCAGGTGGCAGTATTAAACTAGTTGTCACTAGTATTAGAAAGAGTCGAGTCTGTCAACGCATCAAACCATCTCAACAAAAGCCCTATGGGCTGCTGCATTCTCTTCCTATCCCCAATGGTCCCAGTGACACGGGGAAGAAGAGCAGGAACGGATATTTGCAGGTGATGGTGATAGTTGACTGCTGCTCAAAATTTCTGAATCTGATTCCATTGCCACCTCCCGCCCGAACTGACCTTGTGATTGAGGAGTTTAACAAGACATATGCGCTATCCCCCCCCGAAGACGCTTGTGAGTGATCGGGACACCAGGTTCATAAGTGCAGATTGGAGAGACTTCACCTCCCAGATCTACTACATCAAACTCAAGATGACATCTGGTCGACATCCCGAGGCTAATGGTTTGGCTGAGGACATAAACCAGACTGTGATGCAACTTCTTTGAGCTTTAAAGTCCCCGATCAGAACTCTTGGGATGAGGCATGGCCGATTGCGCAGGGGTTGTACAACAACTCCGTACACTCCTCCACCGGAATGACACCGAGTCGGTTACATCTCATAGTGGAAAATTTGCAATCCTCCATCCTAACTGTTTCCTGATCCGGCGCCTGGTCTAACACCTGGCCAGCCTGGCTACAGTGCTAAGTTTAATCACTTGCTCAAAGTTGTTATTGCAGCTATGGAGAAGCGACTCAGTGCCAGGATTAAACATGCTAATAAGAAGCGCCAGCCTGAACCTTTCACGGTGGGAAGTTATGTCCGGTTCAAAATGTCTGAGTTTTCTGAAGAAGAGGGGGTGTCGCAAAAGCTTCTTCCTCAGTACTACGGTCCGTGGCAGGTTGAAACAGGTGGGGGATGATTCATTCATTCCTCCTAGGTGATTGGCGTGCCTCCTCATCTACGCACATATCCAGTCTTTCATGCATCGAAGCCGTTTCCGCATCTGTCTCCTGAAACTTTTCCATATCGAGAACCGAGGATCTCTCAAGCAATCAATGGCAGTCACGAGATTGATAGAATTGTCGAACACAGTGGAAAGGGGAAGAACAGACAATATAAGGTTCATTTTCTATATCCTCTGTTATATAACTTCTACTGGATTTCTAAACATAATTTGCTGCAGAAAGCACCGCGCGTTGTCAAAGCCTGTGAACATCTGAGTGTCTCCGAACAGCAGCCACAGTCCTCCAATCAGCAGAGGTGGAGGAGACAGTAGGGAGGGGCAGAGAAGTGGGGTCGGGATATAGGCATAGGAGACGAGAAAGGGCAAGGGTAGAATGGGCGTAGGGAATGGAGGGGGGGACACAGGCGGAGGGGCGGCGAAGTGGAATCCGGGTGGTCGGGATGAAGTTAGAGCAGAGGGGGGTGGAGGCAGAATGGGCCAAGGACGTGGAGGAGATGGGCAGGTGTGGCGGATAAGAGGAATCCGGAAGGAGACAGGGTGGGGTGGGGATGAATTGGGCGAAGGGAATGGTGGCTGAGGAGACAAAAGGGAGGGGTGGAGAAGCAGAGCCGGGACTGGAGTCGGAGGAGAGGCGGGACGGATGGAGGCATAATAGGCTGAGGGAATGGAGGCGAAGGAGACAAGAGGGAGGAGTGGAGAAGCAGAGTTGAGGATGGAGTCCGATGAGATGCGGGAGGGGTGGAGGCAGAATGGTTGGAGGGAATGGAGGCGGAGGAGACCGGCAGGATGGACAGAGTAGGTAGAGACAGGGAGAGGTGGAGGCGAAAGAGGCAGTGGGAATCGAGGCAGGGGACATAGGAAGGGGGCGGAGGACACAATCGAGGGGGAACCGAAAAGCGGACCTTCCCTGTATGTTGCTGCTAAAAACACTAGGACTTGGCTTGCTAGGTACCAAACCTATTATAGTACCTGCCTAACCCGAAAGGGACCCAGTAATAGGAAAGCACTGACAATCTCATCAGTAATCGGGAAGGGGTCTATGCATCTGCACAACACAGATTTCATTCTATGACATAGAGACAACTCCCGCCTGGGGGGAATTTAATATTGGATCTTTGGACTTCAAGTTTTTGAAATCGTGGTTTTACATACCATAATATTCTAATATTGTAGCTATATGCTATATATGGTAAACCAGCCAGGCGCCTGGACCTGAAAATACCACCTTAACGACGTAAAACTTTAATGACTTACGCGGGCCTGAAGCAGCGACTCAGCCTCAGGCCCTGCCAATACGGCTCCAGTTTTCGGGGCTGCCTCATGCTGCTCATTCTTGATGTACCCCCTGCCAATACGGCTCCAGTTTTCGGGGCTGCCTCATGTTGTTGATGCACCTGGACCTTATACTGGTGTTGCTGTCTTACCAGAGACATCTTTGTCCACAACGCGGTCTATGTCGTAAAGACCATCCATACCAGGGGGAATGATTGACCTCTATGACGGAAATGAATCACTAGTCAAGTAGGATAGCAACTTAGATGCATGGAACACGGGGTCGTGTGTAGATGGGGAGGTATGTTGCCGGTGTAGGACAACCATAACGACCCTCTATACGCAGGTAACAATTCATGAGAAATCCCCTCTTCCAGTAGAAACTCTTTCGACTAAAACCACCCCCGCTTGGAAAACAAATATGGAGCTCGTATAAAGCCGCATCTTCCGGGAAGTACTGGGGCGTCGTGTCGCTGGATATCCATTCAGGCAAAACGGGTCTCACATTCGACCTGTTTTGCCTGGATGGATATCCAGCAAAATGGCGCCCCAATATTTCTCACGTGCCTCCCCGCGAGTCTGAAAAAATAGCTGGGAAAGGTACTGGTGATTTAACCCAAACACAGCGCCGAGCAATAATAGTATAGAGGGCCCGTATCAAAAACTAATGCCTTCCACGTGCCTCCCCGTCTGGGCAAGGGGGGAACAACGACTGGATTGTTGCCCTCCTTGTTGGAAGCAAGGTGCCCACCCGAATGGGCTGCTTTGATCAGAATCGCGCCGGGGAGCTATTGAGAGTTTGAAACCGCTGCGAGCGGTGGTCATGGCAGTCGAGGATTGTGAGCACACGCCTCCTTTGACGGTGCGGTTCGTGCGCGTCTGGGATGCTGGTGAAAGTCCTCTAGCCTGCCCATCTTGAAACACATGGGTTGAAAGGCGTCATTCCTTAAGACATAGCATTGAGAACAAGGATGGCTAATACCACCATTGCAATAGACAGCTACAACCCCCAACTAAGTACGAACCTACTGCCCGTAACCTAGACTGGGAGCAGCCTCTTTGGGTACAAAAGTGTTAACCTAGACCCAACTTTTCTAAGAGTTTGGCATGATCCTGTGTGTTGATGCGAGGCGGCCGCTTAGCCCAAAGATGTAAGAGGCGCTCCTTTCCACAAGGGGGTGGTCATGGCAGTCGAGGACTGAGCACGTGCCTCCTTTAACAGTGCCATTTGGGTTCCTGCGTGTTTGGGATGCTGGTGAAAGTCCTCTATCCTGCCCATCTTGAGACACATGGGTTGAAAGCGTACTTCCTTGAGAACCCCTAAAGAAAACTAGAACTGAGAACAAAGATGGCTAATAACCCCATGCAATTGAAAGCTACAACCCCCAGCTAAGTACGAACCCCATGCAATTGAAAGCTACAACCCCTAAAGAAAACTAGAACTCTGAAGGGTGTGACCTAGGCTGGGCACCACCTCTTGCGGTACGAAAGTGTTAACCTGGACTTTTCTAAGTTTGGTGTGACACCGCGTGTTGATGCGAGGCGGCAGCTTAGCCCAAAGATGTAAGAGGCCCTCCTTTCCGCAAGGGCAAAATACACTACGCTGCAAGCTAGGGGCTTGGAAAGGACCTCAAAACTTTTATGCACCAAAGAAATGCAAAACTTGGACAATGAAAAGACGACAAATTGGAATGAACCCCTTTCGACTGCTCGAGCTTGGAAGGAAATTTTGCATGTGTAACATTAACTGCAGATGCAAAGGAAAGAAGGTGAACAAGGCTGCAACCCCCTTCAACAAATCTGAATGCCCACACAGTTCTCTCAGAGTTACACACGACAACAGCCAACGATTTGGGCTGTACTCAAGCATATGGCCCATATCTCCAAGTTACAAACTTTAGGGATTTCAATTCCATAGTTTTGCGTGGGAGCCTCTATGGAAAAGGGTGATACGACCTGTGGAATTTCGTCCAGCAGACGCCTTTTTGAAACTAGGGGATTAGGAAGACGATGGTAGTGGTGGAAGTGGAATTGCAATGAGCTGCACTAAGAGAAAGGAGGAGGAGGAAGAATGAGCCAACATTTCTTTCTTCTAATAATACATCCTCCCGTTGATTAGAAGGTGATTGAACGGAATATGACGTTTCTGCACAATTTACCTTAGGACCATACACAACCCTGTTTGGCACTTTTTTATAACCACAATGACTATGGAGGTCTCCAGCAACAATGACAATTTACCACAGAGCTTGTCCATACACCCGCTCCTTGAGCAGCATAATATGAAACGTTTTTCACCTTTTAGCAGTGGCGGATGCAGTACCCAGGGTTCGATCCCTAGACCTCACCCTACCCATGTACAGTATCTGTGTAAACCCCGAGAATTGAACCTGTGACCTGTGTATTCGTAGGCAGTTGGTATGCTTGTCGTAGGTCCATAGGCAGCAGGGGTTCGATCTGTAGGTCTATAGCGTAGAAGTCTTAGTGAGTTCCGGAAGCTTAGCTGTAGACCTTCTAGAAGGTAGGCAAGTGGGCAAGCGGTCAAGTGGTGAGGCAAGTGGTGGACTAAACCGCAGTGCAACAGCAGTACAACGTCGGTAGGATAGCGGTGADTCCACAGTCAGTCAGCGGAAGGTCCAGTCAGTCCCAGTCCGGTCCAGCAAGTACCACAGGGGGACTGTGAGCACCAAGGGCCGATGGCAAAGGGCAGACCAACGAGTTTCTGAAGTATAAATCAAGAGGCAGCGCCCAGCCATTCATTCATTCCTGCGNATTCATTCCTGCGTGAGCCATGCGGAAGCGCTGCCACGGCGACTTGTGCAAGGAGGTCTGCAGATGAGCCCGGAGGACGCAGTGGGCAAGAGAGAGGGAGTTAGCATAGCGATAGGTTAGATGCAGCGATAGCTGCCATAGCTGTAGTTAGTAGTGAGTGTGTGTGTGTGTTCGAGTGTTAGAGGGATGCGTGTGGGGTATCCAGGGTGATCCAGTGTATGTGAACAGTGAGATGTTTGGGCGCTGAAGTCGCCATAGCCAGTTGAGAGTGAACTCGTGTCTGAAAGCCATATCTCTGAGTTTGGAGTGGGCGCATGTCGCCAGTATGCTGCGTTGCTGTTTACATGCATGAAAAGTGTGTTTGAGAACGAGTCTGATTGCAAATAGTCCAGCAACACTGCAACCTGATCATGTGAATCGTAAGGGCAGGCCTCACTAATGTTGTGTTCATCCACAGTTCGCATAGACCTGTCCATGTTGTCATCACGCTCATGCTTTCTTAGCATGGAAAATAGCAGCGGAGGGGGAACCCACCAACACTCAACCTCCCCAGAACCAAGGTGCAGTGCCACAGAACAAAACAATGGCAATGGGAAAGCAAGATGGCATCAATGCACAATTTACCAAAGGATAACCACACTAGTGACACTGCCCTATTTGGCATTCCGTAATAGCCACAATGACAGTCCCTTTTTCCACCTTTTTGTGTAGGTTCATTTTCTTGAAGAGTCTCGAAACTCAAGTGGGAGGGCAAAATTCTCAACTTGATGGATGACTAGGGATGACCCGACCCAAGAGCTTGCCCATACACCTGCTTGTTGAGCAGCAAAATAGTCCTACAACACTGCAAAAGGAATCATGTGAACTGGAAGGGCAGCTTTTAGGACTGCTGTCATGAGAACCATGATGCAATGCCACAAAACAAAACGACCCGTGGACAAGTTCATAGCATGGTTTAATAAAAAAGGATAGCACATGGAAATATCCAAGCTCATCCACTTAGAGAGTGTGTGCACATACCTTGCTGTCATCTAGTTTGAACCATTGACCGCTCGCATGATTGATGAAGCACACATAATGCCCGAAAAACGATGCATTCAGCATATCCACATGGACAATCACTGCATACAGTTTATACGGAGGGGGCATATCTGCCTGGAGACATTAAGAACAAAAAATTCCATACAAACAGCAAAGAGACATCATGTCAGACGGATGAGTCCAAGTCTCACGTCCCATTTAATATGTCCTATTGCATGCCTAGTAGCCTACACCAAATCCCCTGCTCAGATTTCCTCAAGCAGTATGTATGTGGGAACTGGAGTTCTACATATGCACAATTCAATGCTGTTGTGTTAAAAGCCTATAACAACGAGTTTCAGAGACAATTTGCAATCTCCATCCACGAAGTAGGAAACAACCGAAGATGGGAGATCCGCTACATCTACGGACACAAATCTGTCCTCAAGGAATATACGGATACACATCAAATTTCTTCCCATTGCCGCACCTCATCAACTCACTGTTGACTTCTCTTCTTTTTGCAAATTTGAAATCTGCAGTGAACCTGTCCAGTCACCAGCCAGGCCCAAACAGGTTCAGTGGGCAGACAGCTGTCAGGCAGGAGAAGACCAGCCTGACTTGCAAGCATATACAAAATAACAGAGCTATCATTACGATGCGTGATTTCGGCGGCAGACCGCACAAAAGAGAGAAAGACGCCACATTTGTGAACCATCTGCTGCCATCTACTTCAGTGCCATGAGACCAACCATGCACGGCACTCTCACACCAAACTCACGCCACAGGAAGCACACAAGAGATGGAAAATGAATAGTCTGCGCAACCAACTCAATTACATTTAATTGTCTTTGTACATGGTGGATGGGCTATGGCCGCCCTTCAAAATCTCTCTCTCTCTCTCTCTCTCTCTCTCTCTCTCTCTCTCTCTCTCTCTCTCTCTCTCTCTCTCTCTCTCTCTCTCTGTGTTCAACCCCCAACTCTCAGGCCTCACTCTGAAGATATCTCAAAGCCACTTAGTCTCATTCTCACTTGACCTAGACATGGCTTCAGGCACCCGGCGCACTTGACTACTGTTTATTGCAATGCAGCATACAACCACACAACAGCGTATCCCAAAATAGCGTAGAAGTGAACATGTGTTTACAACTTCAACGTTCCGTACCCAACAAACTTCCTCTATCAGTCATGAGCCACTCCCGCTGCCAATGTTTGTCATTTCTGGAAGTTTGTGGACTTTCCTGGGACTTCGGTGCCGGCTGAACTTCTGGGAAGTTTACGGGCTTTACTGGGACTTTGCTGGGACTTCTGGAAGTCACCGGCTTCTACTGACTTTTGCAAAGTCTGCCGGTACCTACTGGAAACCTTCCTATATCCGCCTGACAACTAACCTACCTTGGAAACAGGATTATGGTAAATGCAACTGGGATTGAAACTGAAACTGGGGCTTTGTACTGGAACCGGGACAGGGACCAGGGCTTGTAACGGTGAAATCCTTTCATTCCTGCCAGCCTAGTTTCGAGGACGTCTGAGGAAGGCTACAACTTTCATGGCCAATCTAGAGCTCCTATGAGCCTGCTCGTAGCAGGATATTATCCTGGGGCCAGTCCCAGACTCTTAGCAAGCTCCTCCCTAGGGAACCATCTTCCTACAGCCATTAGCACTGGTACCTACAATGTACTTCATTTGTGGTCTTCCCCTACGCCATATCTTCTGTCCATGTCAGGAGGGATCATAGATTGACGTGAGGGGAACTCGCCTCAAATACAGGACGACAACTTGAATGCATTGAATACAGGGTAGGTTCTCACATGTCTTGGCACATCATGATATAAGATGGTCCGTCATCTCCACCTGTTACGTCTGGCACCTCCCAAGGTACACGATATATTCACGTACAAACTCCTTAGATTTGACGCAAACTATATGACCTACAGCAAACCGTGATGGTCTACAATGTTTGTCAGCCGCCTCTATCATCTTATGGTGGGTGTGTCTAATGTTCTGTCTTTCTTGGTGTCTTGCTCATACAACAGTGCAAACCCCCAAGATCTGGGTGGCAATCTCTGTGTCTGGTGTGGATTTACACTGTCTATGGGTCTGCGTGGTCATTCTAGCTGTTGCACTGAATAGTTGTACGCCGTGCAACCCTAGGTCATTTTGTATCCCAATCAATCTGGTAAGGTCCAATCTACATGCGCAAAGTTTGATGCGGCAGCTTATTCATCTGGTCAGTCTGACCATTTGTCTCCGTGTGTATGCCAACTGACATGAGACCCACATTGAGCACACTTCCGTACCACAACCATGAGTTTGACTGTTCCCTCCCTGCTCTTCACCTTGATGTCCGTGAAGTCAGTTGAGACTGACTCTCTGGGTCCTGAGGGAATAGGGAGTGGTTCTCTTAAGCCAAAGGTTGCCCAAGTGGTGCTCTTTTTCCACTGACATGCTTCACATCCTCTAATGTGCCTGGTGGAAAACTTCATGGCCCCCCACATAAAAGAACGCAGCAAATTCACATGTCTTTCACCAGCCAAACTAGCAATTGGCATTGTTGCATTGTTCTAAAATAGTGCAGTGAAACTGATCATCATTCCAAATGCAGAATCTGTTCTCACGTATAGAAGTCATGAATAACAGTCCATCAATTACTCTATACGCTGGGACATCTTCGGGTCTGTTCTTCACATGCCAAGGAAGGGTCTGTGATTTTCAATACTGGGTACTCTATCAGCATCTTTTTCAACTTTTTGGAAGGATGACATGCAGTCATTGTCCCATTCACACACTGCCTCCTTCTTTAACATTCTGTGCCGCGGGGCTCGGATTGTAGTAAAGTCGCACACAACTTCTCTATAGTAATTCACCAAGCCTAGGAAAGACCGCAGTCCAGTCAGGTTCTTAGGTCTCAGCCAGTCTTGGATTGCAGCTATTTTCTTATCTTCAGCCTTCAGGCCACACTCCATCTACATCTATCACATGGCCAAGGTACAACACTTATTGCTGTTGGCCAATTCACACGTACTGGGGTTGATCTTGAATCGTTTTCTTTCAACTTCCTCTACAGGACGCTACAAATGCTCTACATGCTCCTCAACCAACTTGCTAAAGACTAGACGATTGTCTAAATACACTAGCACGAATCTGTCAAACGATTCTATAAACATATCATTCATGCAGCGTTGAAATACAGAAAAAAATGATGCCCCCTGGAGGGGACTGGTCCTTTGGGTCTTCACAATCCATCCGATCTACCAAATGGCTGAGTACTACGGGCATTTCCCGAGGTCTCACATCCAACCTCTACTACAATCTGGACTTCCTTTTTGGACCAGAAAAAAAAAAAGCAGTAGGGGCATTTGTTTGCCCAAAGGGCATCACGATGAACTCATATGGCACTCAGTCATGGCTTTCACGAAAAGGTAGGAGGCAATTGGGTAGGTTACACGGGCTATGGGAAGAAGAAAGATGCAATCAGACTCAACTTATTCACACTCTTCATGCATGTGAACAGCAGCACAACAACTGGCGACATGCGCCCACACCGTACACAGAGATATGGCTTCCAGGTAAGTTTACTTCCACTGGCTATGGCGACTGAGCGCCCAACATCCCACTGTTCACACACTCTGGATCACCCTGGATATCCCACACACGTCACTCTGCACACTCGCACAACACACACACACACTACTACAGCTATGGCAGCGCTAGCTACCACTACCCTATCGCTACACTACACTTCTCTGCCCACTTCGACTTCGGGCACACTGCAGACCTCCTCGCACAAGCACTGAGGCAGCGCTTCCGCATGGCTTCCGCAGGAATGAATGAATGGCTGGGCGCAGCCTCTTGATTTATACTTCTGTGCCTCGTTGGTCTGCCCTGCTTCCCTTGCCCACGGTGCACACAGTCCCAGACGGTACTTGCTGGACAGGACCGGACTGACTGGACTGTGACTGTTGACTCAGCGTGGTGGACCTTCACCACTTGACCACTTGCCTCTATCGAAACAGGGACTGACTCCGAAAGGCCACTTCTAGAAACCTCTATTTTGGCCTTTCGGGACTGTAGCAGCTACGACTCTGCCCTTTCAGGTAAGTAGCAGCTACGACTTTGAACCTTCGTACAATCTACAGTTACAACCTCTAGACTGTCTAGACTCCTACCCGACAGGTCTACAGTTCGAATCCCTTCTACCCTGTAACCTACGAGGTCTTACCTACCACTGGCGGTCCTACAGGTCGCAGGTTCAAATCTACGGGTTGACACAGTTACTGTACACAGGTAAGGTGGGGAACTAGGGATCGAGCCCTGGGATCTGCATCAGCTACTGCGAAGTGGTGAATACCGTTTCAAAGACTTTCAAAGAACCCCCTTGGACTGCATATGCATTGGAAGTAGACTTCGCATGACAATTAAAACACTTTCAAAGAACCCCCTTGGACTGCATATGCATTGGAAGTAGACTTCGCATGACAATTAAAACACTTTCAAAGAACACATAAAAAAGTAGAGGATCTAGCATGCAAAGCACAGCAATCATGAAAGCTTCCGGGACTATCATGTTCTCTTGTAATTTCGAATACCAGACCAACCTACCAACATGCAAATAGGTACTAAGAACATAGTCAACACCACGAAGAATAAAGACCGAACATGAGGAGAACTGAGATCGTGGCAAGCTCCTACTCCCTTAATTCATGACGCTACCATCCCCAAGGAAAAGGAAAGCTACAACCCCCATTTGTGCGCTTAAACTTATCACCCATCCTTACACAAACAACTTCGGTAAGAGCGCCTCTGAAGGGTGCAACCTAAACTGGGACTGCCTCGTTGGGCCCGCAAGTGAAACTCCAGCACAACGTTTTTTCTCGAAATTTGGCACAACAATGTGGTCCTCCAGATACACGTGGTCAACCACGATCAGTTGCCATCGAGGAGTTCGACTCAGCGCAAAACATGTTGTCCAATATCCTCCCTGTGTGGCTTGAACCTTGGTCGATTCTGTTTGCAGTGGCGATCATGTGAACAGACCTCCAACTGTTCGTGATCCTATCTCTCACCTACTCATACACCCGGTGTTCCATGCGTTGAAGCTTTCCCGTTTCACTTCACTCTAGTGTGCTTATTCCCCAAAAAATGTTTGCAGGACCCTCCTCTTGTGGATGGTTTTCCGGAGGTGTCGCTGCAGGAACAAGCCAATGAACTGCAGGTGCACTTCTGTTGTCAGTTCGTTAGCTCATACACACAGATTTTGACGCTACTGCCGTGGACATCGTAGCCAACGACGAGCAGAAACAACTATCTTGAGATGCCTCGTACGCTAAGGCCTCCCGCCCACCCAAGACTCATGTAACCCATCAGATCCACAACTTTGCCCTCGCAGTAGCCCACTTCTTGAGGAGCAAGGGGTGCAACATGCACGGGCCTCCAACATAGGCCCTGGGAGGGCAAGGGACTCTTGGGCCCTAGGGCTGCATGGCCGTAATTTTGGGTGGCCTTAGGGCCGTGGTTCATTTCTGGGTCCTTGATTCCTTTTCTTTGAGACAATGTGAGCATTTTTTTTCTCTTCTGTGTCATCTGTATTGTTCTAAGCTTTGCTTTGTTTCTCAGATTCGAATGTTTCTGGTTCATTTTGTATGCTCCTGGGCAGTGTCATTTCGGATTTATCAGATCTGGACAGGCACAAGTGCTTGCTCAGAGCAGTGGTAGGCTGGTTTACACGTTTTGGCCGTTTTGAGGCCTAGAAGACTTTTATCAGCCTTGGGCTGTACCTGTTGTTTGTCAAGTAGTGCCTTGTCTTCTGGACCAGCATCAAGCATCAAGGTACCTGCTGCATCAGCAACTACGCCTGAATGACGAGTTGGAACACAAGCCTCCCATTGTTGAGCGTGAGCAGGTAGACCAGGACTGGGCCTGCCTCCAGGACCATCAGTTGGAGATCAGTCGGTCCTATACACAGCCCTCTAGGACCACCAGCACGCCCAGCGCTATTCAGCTGGACAGTGCTGGGCAGATGGTATGCAGAGCTAGCATATTCAATTCGGCACCAGGCTGCCGGATTTGCGCCAGATGCGGCACAGCAGGACGCCATGTGGCATCATTGGGAAAAGGAGCACTCACCTTTGCGCCATAACTTGGAGGCTGTGCACTGGCCCCAGCTGGAATTTACTCACACACACACACACACACACACACACACACACACACACACACA
>BFEA01000072.1:2298334-2326802 GCA_003427395.1 Chara braunii | reverse complement strand
AGGCTGCTGGGTAATGTGCTGATGAGTGCTTGGCAACTCAAACACTGAGTCTGTATAATATGATCATGTGCTGATGAGCGCTTGGTGACTCAAACACTGAGTCTGTATAATAGTGTGTTGCGCTGATGAGCGCTTGGTGACTCAAACTCCGGCTTTGTGTAATATGATCATTGAAGTTTATGAGCTGCACTACCCTGGTCTCTTCATCTCTGAACTTCGGTGTGGATTCTGTGTGAACTCTCATGGTGCATACGCTTGGAGTGTCAATATAAGTGGTTCATTGCAAACCTGAGCGTTCTTTACGATAGCGTCGTTGAGGTGTCGAGAGTCCACCACACGTCAATCACTGGCACACCACAGCTCACGACTGTCCACCGCATGTTGCCGGGCCCACCACAGCTCACACACACACACACACACACACACACACACACACACACACACACACACACACATTCAGTTTTCTATGTGCCAGTCTTTTTCCTGCTGCTTGTCCTCCCTCTAATTTTTTCTAAGTATTTTTCTGTGTGCCCAACTGAGCACCCGTAAGTAGTGCCAAACAGTTGGTGGTTCCTCGTTTGGAGTGCCAACTGCACTCTTAGGGGGGCGCTCGGTTCGGGATGACTGTGTTGTCTGTAGGTGATGACGGATGCTCGTCGGAGTGTCTTCCTGGCTCAGTGGGTGGTGGGAACCAACAGTCTGTGGGGTTCACCCGTGATGTGAGTAGGTGATGTGCTGCTTTGCTCCGTGTTGGATGTGTGGACGACCCCGTCTGCGCTCTACCACTGCCTTGCTGCCCGTTCCGCATGCCTCGCAGGTTGTTCTTGGCATGCTGCTGTCTTCGCTGTGTGGTGTGGCTGGGTTGTGGTGTTGCCTTGTGCTTCGCTGCTTCACTGCCTTGCCGCCCGCCCGCTGGTCGTGCCTTCCCGGTCCTTTGCTTGAGCGCCCTGTAGTTTGGTTGCCGTGTTGGGGTTGCCTTGTGCCCCTCAGCATGGTCGCTCTGCTGCTGGTCCGCTTGTCCTCTCGTCCCTTGCAGTGTGGTTGTCTTGATAATGTTGCCTCGTGCTTCACTGCTTGGGTGCCCTGCTGCGAGTTCGGCGTGCCGTGTTGTTCCCTGCAGTCGTTTTTGGCGTTGTGCAGCCGTGTTGCCTCTACTGTGTTGCCTGGTGCTTCACAGGGTTGCTGCCTGCTGCTATGTTCCTCTTGGGGACAGTCTGCCTTCAACAAGGGTCAAAGGGTTCATGACCCAAACCATCAAATACGGGGATTCCGCAGATTGTCGAGGGTTCAGCCTCGTGATGAGCGTGCAACTCTGACGAAACAATCTATCATCATCAGTGATGATCAGTCTTTATTTTTTTCAGTTTTCTTTATTTTTTTCAATTTTCTTGGTTTTGGTATTTGCCTTGTTTCGTTGGTTGTTGCTGTTTCCCTGCCTTATGTGCTGGTGTGTTGTCTTCCCTCCCGCCTCCCTAGTGCCCTCCAACCTATGTGTTGTCTTAATTTTTTTTGGTACTTGCCTTGTCCACTGGTGGTTGTTGTTTCCCTGCCTTATGTGCTTGTGTGTTGTCTGCCCTCTCGCCTCCCCCGTGCCCTCCTACCTATGTGTTGTTGCAAGTTTCTTACTTCCCCCGTGTGCCCTCCAGCACACGTTGTCATTTCTTGCTTCCCCCAACATTCGAGTAGATGCCGTTCTTTGCCACTACAGATAAAATCTACCACACTTGCGAATGTTACCTAAGCTAGAGGTGTGCCGATGACCTGTCATCGGAGATCATACCTGGCATAGTGTAACTTGCCATGGGGTGCATTGAAGCACACACGTCAAAACACACACACACACACACACACACACACACACACACACACACACACACACACACACACAGAGTCGTGCGCGCTGCAGGGCGCTGCGATACGCGAAGCAATGCGTCCGACAAAACCCTAATGCCAAGACGCGGGCGGAAGTAACAGACAAAGGCGGTCCAGCCTGTAGGACCGACCTACCGGCCCAACGGCCCCATCACCCGATGAGAAATCTGTGATCTGGGCCGGCCCTACCGGACCGACGGCCTGGATTTGGGTATAATCTTAAGATCCTTACGATCGCGCCCATCCAGGCCGTCGTTCCGGTAGGGCCCGATGTCCCAGATCACAGATTTGTTACATTCTTTCACCGATCTGGGCCGTGGCCCGGTAGGACCAATGACGGCCTGGATTTCATACTTGTGACGCTAGCGATTTTAATAGTGTAGGGATCAAGCAGCCGATCCGATTAGTGAATGGATCCAACTTATCAATCGATCAATCGAGTAGTCAACCCCATCCATCAATCAATCAATCAAATAGTCGATCCCATTCATAAATTGATCAATCAAGCAGTCGATCCCATCAATCAATCCATCCATCAGCACGAAACACAGGTGTAATGAACCTAGTCTCGTTGAGAAGTCAGTCAGCAATGCAAGACAAGTTGGACCCAGCGCACAGCATGAAGTATCCGGAGTCAATTACAAGTCCATGTCTCAATTATATGCACAATTCAGAAGCATCGTCTCCTCAATGAAGAGCATGAGAAAAAGAAAAAGAGAGGAGGAAAGACAGAGAAGAGGAGGTGGAGATTCCCAATAGTAATCAATAATACATATATGTCACTCTTCTTTCCCACATCTACTTCAGGCTTCCCCTATCGCCACCTCAGCAATGCATGTTCTCCTCTGATGTCCTCTGACATAATCAATATGTAGACCATAACAGGGTGCCCATCCTCCTTCCACGCCAGCAATAATATATGCAGAATGGTGCAGCACTTCCTCACCTTCGTGGGGACAAGCAGCAGATCTCACAAAGTCGCAGCCAGGTAAGTCCTGGTAAGCTTCGTCTCATCTCCCATCAGTCTCACAGCCCTGATCCTCCTCCTCCTCGCCAATCTTCATCACCTAGCCTACAGCTATGGTGGCTATGGCCGTGCCGACATAATCTCCCTCTAGGCTGGCGCCCTCCCGCAGCATCTTGCGCCAACATCACACTCCAGCAGCCTCACGTAGCAGCACTAGCATCAAGCCAGCACAAGGCAGAATGCCTTCCCAGTGGTCTGGCTGACCTCATGCAGCATTGACCAGCGTTAACTGGCATGGACCAGTCTCCCCTTTGACTGTGTCGACACTTCAGATTTGCTAGATCTTGACAGCCTGGATGCAGCCTTGAAGCAGTGGTACCTTTTCCCAGTAGGGACTGGAATCTTCTGGATATCTGCAGACAACGATTGATGTGCATCTGATCTATGGCCAAGGCCGACTACTGGGTTGACTTTGGCTTTGAGCCTGCTCTTCCCGTGCTTGGTCTGACTCTTGATTTTCCAAGAGCCAACTACCTCACATGGGACCTCTGGCCGCTGATTTTGACTCAGGCCGTGATACCCCTTGACCCTCGGCCCTCTCCGTGACTTTTGAGCCTTGTTTCTGGCCTTTGACCGAAAGTGATGACCCTAGCCCACGGCGGTATGGCTATGAACTGAGTTTATTACACAGGGTTCAGCACATCCATTAATTAGTAGATCAATCTGAACCGCAAGGTGCGGATGTGGGCATTGGAGCGACCTGAGCTAGCAGAGTTCGCTAATTCAGATCTGAGCACCCACACACCAACCCTGATCGCAGACTTTGGAAAATAAAAGAAAAAACAGCAGATTTTGATAAATATAGGTCGGCACAAAAAAGGCCTGACAGTCAGGAAAAAATAAAATAAAATTGCTCTGTTTTCTGGACCTGCCCGGGTAACCCAAAGGCAGTGCCGCCCGGATCACCCGGCCCGGCGAGTCTGGCCGGGCAAACATGGTAACACAGCTTTTGGACTAAATCTTTCCTGTCTACCACAGTGAGCGTGTTGTGCGAGTTTGCATTCTGCCCCTTACATGGGTGTAGCACAAACTTGGCAACCCCTTGCTTGACAGGGGTAGAACCGTACGACGCAAAAATCTAAATCCAAAAGTGCACGGAAAATGAGCAATGCGAATGACAGAAACCACATTCCATCATTCCATAGAAATCCAGATAGCCATGTGCTCGAACTGAAAAGAGATTGCGACAGGAAATACACCAAATGAGCAAGAGGAAAGCACCAAAGTCAATTAACAATGAAAGCCCTCTGCTCGCCTTCAACATCAATGTCCACAATGCTCCTCTCCCAGATGGCGCTCAGCGCCCAGACTACGATCAGACAGCACCTATCAGCCTAGACTCTACAATGACGACAACAGGTCTTCATGAATTTCAGCACCCCGATGACAAATGAAGACTTCACCCGTAGCGGCCTGCTCATGACCACCAGGTAAGCACCTACATGCACCACTCATCCCTCGACTTCCCCACCGTGGCCCTCTCCCAAGGACCTGCACTCAACCTCCCAGGCTATCGAGCCAGCAGCCCGGCTATGGCTGCTGGGGCATGCGCTGACAGTTTCCAGCGGGGCGCAGGCCCTTTCCAACCTAGGCCGAGTGCCTCATGCCTTGCAAAAGGGCATTTCACAAACTTCTGAAATTTCAGCGTGGTATTCAGCATTACCCACTTCTTTCAGGCATATTTTAGGCCCTTTCCAACCCACCGTCTTCACCCGAAAATAACGCCTGGGCGTTGTATATGAATATATTGCCCGCCGGGCGTTATATTCAGTAGATTGGTGGCAACTCTGGCGGAGGCACAAAGTTCCGGAGAAAAAAATTAAAAAAAATCAAAAATTTTAAAATTCTCTAAGAAAAATATGTTGTCCAGAATTGCAATGCGACCAACTTTTGGCTGGAGGTCACTTCAAAATTCCTTATAAACTCGAAATAAGAAATAAAAACAAGGAGCTAAACAGAAATATACCCCTTGGAAGTCAATGTCTTGTCACCAGAGAAGAAAAAAATGGGGGAGAGATGAGACTGAGAGGCTGGAAGAGAAAGTCAGCATCAGCATAGCAGATAGAACCCCCTCAGTTCCCATTTTCGACTTCGGGCATCTCCCCTCACCACATCAGCAAACAGCCTACTTTGACACAATCCGACACAGAGACGATCTCATGTAACGCTTGTCAGCACAGATACCTCGTGAAGACGATCAGCGGCGTGCAATGTCGACACGTCATCAAACAGGTAAGCTTCCCCTCGATCAACGAATCTCACAGCCCTGATCCTCCTCCTCCTCGCCGATCCTCAATCAATGCTGCAGACAGTATGGCCAATGCCAAATCAGCATAGTCTCGGTAGCAGACAGTGTGGCCAGCGCCACGTCCAGATAATCTTGGATCCAGCTGGCGCCCAGAAAGAGACGGCGCCAGCGTCAAGTAAACGCCAAGCAGTCTTGCGTCGTCGTCCAATGTCGAGCAAGCGCAGAGCCAGCGACGAGCCAGCGTAGGGCCTGCGTAGAGCTGGCATGCAGCCAGCGTCGAGCAGCAAGTGCAAGGCTGAATGATTGTCGGTCAGCAGGGGCTGGGTCAACTGAGAGTTGACTTGAGGTGGACCAACCTCTGGTCTCTTGAACACAACCGCCCAGATCTCTTGAACACAACCGCCCAGATTGACCCGCGAGCAAAGGCCAGGATCTCTCACAGTTGCAGATTCCCACTTGGCTTGGATTCGTGGCGGGTACCTGCAAACAACCAATGTGTGTGTCTGGTCTGTGGCCTGGGCCGGGTCCGTGCAGACTTTGACTCGTGAGCCTGAATTTCCGAGCTGCTGTTGACCTTTGACTTTCCGCGGTCAACTGCCGCACGCAGGGCCTCTGAGACCCCCGTTTAGGCCATGCTCCGGGTACTCACAGCAGCAGGCCTCATATCAGGCAACTCCTTACGACTTGGGTGTGGCCTTTGGCCCCTGTTACAGCCCTTACACCCAAGTGTCGACGCGTGGCTCAAGACTATTGCATATTTTACATCGAGTTTTTGCACTGCCCATGGAACATTCGAATATAACGCCCAGGCGTTCTATTCGAATGGGCATTATATTTGAAGGGGCGTTTTATTTGAAAAAAAGTGACTGAAAACGAAGATCTGATCTTTTTAGGGTAAGTTGAATATAACGCCCGGGTGTTATTTTCGGGTGAAGACGGTAGGCCGAGGGCCTCCTGCCTTGCAAAAGGGTATTTCACAAACTACTTGAATTTCAGCGGGGTATTCCGCTCTACCCACGTATTTCAGGGGTATTCTAGCATCTATGTGAAACTGCAGGGGTACTTCGCAATTTTTTCCTTCTGAAAAATGTAGTTTGCCCATCAACCCAATTCTGGCAATAATGGGATACATAAGGCTGCCAATCAGGCCCAACCTCCACAACCGTTCGGTAGATCAAGGGGCGGGCGAAACCGAGAATTACGAAAATGGGGCTCGGGCACAATGTGGTTTCACAGTTCAGGAGGGCTCATAGTCAAGAACCGTAAACCTGTCATGGACAGACTTGGTAGCATTCCTACTCACGGAAGTGACAGCGGTAGAGTGATTTTCCATGATCTTTTTTTTTTCCCTGCAGTAATGGATTGTCTCCATGCTTTTCTGAATTCACAATGGGTCATCACGTATCATGACAATCAGTGATTCAGTTCTCACCTGAAATCTTTTCAGCGCAATCGTCAGCACATTTGGCGCCTCATGCACGGTGAGTCGTTTGCTTGCTCTTACATAACTATTACACCTGCACATCAGAAAGGGCAAACAATCATGGTCAGGGAAAGTCCGTGTCGGGCACTGTTGAGCCAAGTCTCATTTCAAATGGAGACTTCTGGCACTTCAATAAGACCATAACGCAATATGATTTTTGCTCATGCCCGTAATGTCATTGACAGCCTGCAAAGAA
Organism: Chara braunii; assembly: GCA_003427395.1. Lineage (NCBI taxonomy): Eukaryota > Viridiplantae > Streptophyta > Charophyceae > Charales > Characeae > Chara > Chara braunii. The sequence continues at coordinate 2,319,976 of BFEA01000072.1, read as the reverse complement.
ATATAAGATGGGTGACACCTTTTTGCTAGTGGGGAAATGATAGAAGTTCAAAGCATGGTAACCGCCCGGACGTCCGGACCGGGTTCCAGACAGTCCGGTGTCCGGTGTCTGGTGTCTGGTGTCCGGTCCCCATGTGTGGATGGAGGCCCCTGGGGCAAAAATCAAAAAAGAAAATGGGGCGGCCCAGGATGTTTGTCGGGTCCTAGCCGCCCCTCAAAAAATAACGGGGTGATTTTTAAGTGTCCTTTCACCCCACCGGACATGGCCTAGAGGTCCAGACACAAGACAGTGCAGGTTTTTGAGGTGGCGGGTTTCGCACAGGCCCGAGCAATTTCAAAGCAGCCGTTTCGACGAGGCGCCCACCGCTCCTGCCCATTGAGTGAGTGAGTGAGAGAGAGAGAGAGAGAGAGAGAGAGAGAGAGAGAGAGAGAGCACTGACAGTGCTGCCAGTCTGAAGACTCTGAGGTTCTGAATTGAACTGCAAAGCTCGAACTTTTAAGTTATATATGAAGTTATGAACTTAAATTACTAAATCCGAAGTTCAAAGTTCAAAGTTAATCATACTTTTTTTTTTTTTTTCAATTCTCTGTTTCTTTAGTCTTGTGCCTGCTTTGCAATGTTTGCAACTCTGCATGTCTGCTGGTTAAATGTGCTGGTTGATTTGCTGCAAGACACATGCTCTGCTGCCTGAACTACAGAGTGCCTGCCAACACCCCCACCCAACCTCCCCCCCACCACCTTTTTTTTTTTCTTTTTTTTTTTTTTTTGGGTCCGGACATTTTTGCACCCCGGGGACCGGTCCGAACTGTCCGGTGTCCGGTGATGTCCGGATCACCGGACAGTCTGGACCGGTCCAGACACTGGTCCGGAAGGCAGTCCGGAAGACAGTCCGGAAGTGTCCAGTGTCCGGGTCCGCCGTTACCATGGTTCAAAGTGGAAAGGTGGCGCTCATTCAAGGACTCCATCTCAGGTGGAAAGACTGGCACACCTCCTGTCCGCTTCAGAGAGCACGGGACAGACATATCCCACAGCCTCAGGACTTCCGCACTACATAGCATGGACAGACGTCCATGAGTACACGTACAAAGAACAGAACTGCAGCAGTGGTTCTCTGAGGTTCTCGAGTTTAAGTTTATCTGACAGGGGCTCTGATGGGCACTCTGAGAGGAATCACAGGGAAAGGCAAGCTGGCAGTCGATCCACCACCAAGTGGAGCAATCAATGCTGTCCAGGGATCTTTCGTCCAGACGGAAGGAACTGCAGCAGCGGTTCTCTGAGGTTCTTGAGTTTAAGTTTATCTGACGGGTTCTGATGGGCACTCTGAGAGGAATCACAGGGAAAGGCAAGCTGGCAGTCGATCCTCCACCAAGTGGAGCAATCAATGCTGTCCAGGTATCCTTCGGCCAGACGGAAGGATGCGTGAGTGGGCATACGATGTAATACTGTCATTTTGACTTGCTGGGGGAATAGGAACAGGACTGACACTCCCCAGAATGGATATGGAGCCAGGACCATAAGGACCTGATTTTCTTAAGAAAAAAAAAAAAAAAAAAAAAAAGAAGTTCAAAATACTGAAAAATGTATTGTCACATATCTATGAACTAAAAGAGCACATGATGCATGCCCATTGGAAGATGGGCGATGCACAGGTCCGAAAGAGATCCAGTGTGATGAATAGGACTCCGGACAAACAATGTGGTCAGCAAACGAGCAATGTGCAGCCAGAACAGACACGATATAATGCAATGTAGCACAGCGACCTGTCACGTCAAACTCAGACTTGACCCACACATACATCATCGCACGTGTCGAATCAGCAAGGAGGGAAGCATACATAGAAGAAAGATCCCTACGTGTGTGTGTGTGTGTGTGTGTGTGTGTGTGTGTGTGTGTGTGTGTGTGTGTGTGTNTGTGTGTGTGTGTGTGTGTGTGTGTGTGTGTGTGTGTGTGTGTGTGTGTGTGTGTGTGTGTGTGTGTGTGATAAGAATAAGGAGGTAGAAGAAGTACAAGAAGAAGAAGAAGATGGTGGAGGGTCGGAGAAGTGGGGAGCAGAAGAGGAAGAATAAGAAGAATCCTCTCTGTCACCTGATGCTGATGAACCCCACAGGTACTGACCAGCGAAGATGGTGGTCCTCTGATGCAGGTTCCGGGAGCAAAGTCCAGCAATGCTGCCCTGGAAAGTCTAACGTCTCCTCACAGCCATGGCTCACCAGCCTCCTCGCTTCCACTGCCTCCTACTCCTCTAACTGCTACTCTAGCACAGCTCGAACCAAAACTGGTGCTGCTCTCCAGCAGCGCATTGCCCAGTGTGCTCCAGCAGACTGAAGGACTGAATGTCCTCAGCTGAGGACTGGCCCAGCTATATACCGCTGGGCCTGCCTGGATGCCCATCAGTCTGTAATCAGGGCCGTCTGGTCCAGTGTCCGATCAGCGGTCCTGATCTCAGGCCCAAGTCCTGGTCCTACAATCTGGCCTAAAACGGCCTGCCTGGGTCCCTACCGGACGTCCAGGCCCTCCTGCTACTGCTGCAGGACCTTGAGGACTGGACCAGGCACAAAGGCACGAACTCACAACTGCCTGTATCAAAATCCACTGGTCCAAACAGGCATCTGCATGTTCGGACAAAACGAAAAGCCCGAAACGGCACATCTGAGAGAAACAAACTTCAGTCCCAGACTCCACCAGCAAAAATAACAGGAAAAATAAATAGGTGCTGAATAAACGGAAAGTGAATGGGACAAACAACATGAGCCTACCAAGTCACCCAGCCACAGGGGCTGCGCGGCCTGGGGGGCGAAGAGGACAATGTCAGGCCTGGAAGGCCCGTGGCAGAGCCTCTAAGATGCTACACCCCCCAGGCTGCGCAGCCCATGAGTCCGGTCGAAGCTGTAGACCCGAAGGGGGCACCTGAATCTGGTTGTGACGGGTTGGCTGAGCCGAGCATGGCGCGGGCATTTGCTGTTGCTTCTCATATCGAGTGAGGACATCCGGTTTAATGGCCTGAAGCTCTGCAGGGGTCAGCCAACGGTCTGCCTTACGGGTGCAGTAGGAGAAATGAACTCGATACTCCACCTTATGGCCATACTGCTGCTGCTTCATGATGTGGCCAACCTCCCAAAAGCCAGCCATCGAGGAAGGGTCTTGCGGTCGTCGCCTGGGAGAAGTCGTCACGCTCGACCGAAACGAAAGGGGAGAGTTTGCACAACTTTGCAGGCATGAAAAGCCTGGTGGACAGGCACATCCGGTTCAATGGCGTGAAGCTCTGCAGGGGTCAGCCAACGGTCTGCCTTACGGGTGCAGTAGAAGAAATGAACTGGATACTCCACCTTATTGCCGTACTGCTGCTGCTTCATGATGTGGCCAACCATCGAAGAAGGGTCTTGCGGTCGTCGCCTGGGGAAGGCATCAAGCTCAACCAAAACGAAAGGGGAGAGTTTGGAGGCATGAAAAGCCAGGTGGATGGGCAAGTGGACGGGAACCTCAACCACGAATGAGGGCTCGTGCAGCTCGTCCCCAGCAGCCGAGATGATATGCAAAGGCCCCATCCATTCAGGAAGGAGCTTGCAAGAGATGTCTTTCTCAAGGCTGAACTCCGGTGCGGACACCGAAACGAGATCACCCTTCTCAGATGTCGGTTGGCCTGTCAACTCAAGCCCTGTTGCGTCTTGTGCATCTGGTCCCGTGCCTTGCCAAGAAGCTCTTGCATCCAGCGGATGAAGGCACCACGGTCATCGCTCAATGATGGCGTCCAAAGGGAATCCAGCTGGCGAGCCATGCTAGAACTCGAACGGGGAGATACCACTGGTTGGGTGAATAAAAGAGTTTTATTCCATCTCGATGTCAGGAAGCTGCTCGACCCAATCTCTTTGGTTAGGACGGATGATTGTGTGCAGAAGAGCCTATACAGCTTGATGTGCTTTCTCCGTTTGACCATCGGATTGCGGATGAGGGGCGAAACTCGGCTTGAGGGAACCCATGAGTCTGGTCCAGAAGTTGGGCATAAACCGAGTGTCGCTCTCCTTGGGGAACCCTTGGTACATGCCCAACCGACCAAGAATACCTCAGCTAAACCATCCTGCATAGCCAACCTTCTTCTTCAAACCTTGTTCCACCTTCACCCATCCTACATAGCCAACCTTCTTTTTCAACCCCAACCCGTCTTCAACCGTTACCCATCCTACATGGCCAACCTTTTCTTTCAACCTCAACCCTCCTTCCGCCTTCACCCGTCCTCCATAGCCAACCTTCTTCTTCAATCCCAACCCATCTTCCACCTCTCCATAGCCTTCTCCTTCATCTCCCCTTCACCCATCCTCCATAGCCATCTACCTTCCCCGACTCTTCACCCTTCTTCTACCTCACCCATCCTCCATAGTCATCAACCTTCACGAACCCTTTTCCCTTCTTCTATCTCACCCATCCTCCATAGCCATCTACCTTCCCCAACTCTTCACCCATCCTCCATAGTCGCCCCCTTCACCCTTCCTCTACCTCACCCATCCTCCATAGCCATCCACCTTCCGTAACCCTTCACACTTCCTCTACCTCACTCATCCTCCATAGCCATCCACCTTCCCCAACCCTTCACTCTTTTTCTACCTCGCCTGTCCAAATAGCCATTCATACTCTTCACCATTCTCCCATATTCACCCATCCTCCGTAGTCATCCACCTTCCCCAAACCTTCACCCTTCTTCTACCTCACCGATCCTCCATAGCCATCCACCTTTCCCAACCCTTCAACATTCTTCTACCTTTCCCGTCCCCTATAGCCATCAATCTTCTTCAACCCTTCACTCTTCTTCCGTGTTCACCTATACTCCATAGCCATCCACCTTCCTCGACCCTTCACCCCTCTTCTACCTCCCTCGTACTCCATAGCCATCCACCTTCCCCAACCCTTCAGCCTTCTTCAACTTCACCCATCCTCCATAGCCAACCATCCTCTTCCTCCTCCAACCATCCTTCGTAGCCATCCACCTTCCCCAACCCTTCGCCCTTCTTCCACCTCACTGATCCTCCATAGCTTACATCTCCTTCAACCTTACCCTTAGTTACCTCCACTCTTCCTCCATAGCCATCCACCTTCACCCATCAGCTACCGAAGTCCATGGTGTGAGGCCAAGCCTAAACTAAATCCGCTCTTACTTCTAGACTAACCAACTCTTGAGAGAAGGAGAGGAAAGAGGGGGAAGGGCTATGAGGGCAAGGAGGGCACAGCCAGTTCCTTGTGCCATCAAGAGGAGAGAAAGTGGGAATAGAAGGAAGGAAATCTGGTCGCGGAAAAGAAAAGGGAGAGGGAAGACCTTAAAGCAGGTTGGATCGTACTTGGTGAAGAAAAAGGGCAAAGGAGGGGGCAGCCAACTTCGTGTGCCATCAAGAGGCGGAAAGGAAACAAAAAGAAGAACAGTTTGGATGCGGTCATGAGAAGGCAAGAAGGAACAAACTTTGAGACGAAGTGGGAGCTACTCTAAGACAGTTTAGTGGACTCGGCTTTCTTCTTGACTTCCGTGAAAGAGAGATGCTTGATGAATGGATTGGATGGTGTGTGATGTGGAATGGGTTGGTCAAGCGGTCGTCTCGCAAGGAAGTGTCGACCTCTAGCAATGTGGGATGCTGATCAAATTGGTTGGCCTAGGTGAGTGTCAAAGGGAGAGGGGAAAAGGCCAAACACCGCCAGCTTCCGTCAAAAGGCTAAGTGCTTTCCTTTTGAAAGTCGAATGCAATGGATGATGTAATGATGAAAGAATAGTGGAGAAAGAACGAAAGAACTTAGCCTTTTTCCATAGGCGCCCTTCTATCCTGATCACCCTTTCTCTCTACTTCCCGTACAATGGTTCAATTCCACTGCCACCTTTGACTCTCTCTTTGTCCAAAACCCCACCCAAGTAAGAGAGGAGGTGAGGTCACTTTTGGTTGGGGCGACATTCCCTGTAGGAATGGTTGCACGAGGGGTGCTCTTGCGCTAGTCGGGCTCAAAGTGCAAGCGCAAAAGGGTCTTCGCAGATGGCCGCAAGGACCGGGTTTATCAAGGTGATACCATGCCGATCAAGAGGAGGCGGCTGAACTCTAAGATCCAAGCTGGGTGCTTGGGCGAGGAGAACAGCTGTTACGTGCCCCATCCTAGAGGAAGGGAAGTGATGGCCATGTACATATTTAACCTTGTCCAAATCCCGAGCTCAAGGCAGACTGGTATAGAAACATCCCGTAAAGGGCAATTGCAAACAGGAGTCTCTCCTCTTGACTCTAGGGCCCAGGAATCGGGATCCGATCCCTGGCCCTGAGAATCAAAAGCTTAGTATGGACCAGGAAAATGAGGGACCACCGAAAGGCGAGACTTCACCGGCCTCGGTCGAACATCACCTACCCCTTCAGAACCCGGAAGTTGGGTCCAACACAACTTAGTACAGTAACCCTGCGACAAGTCCAAACCTTGACCACCAATGAGCTTGGATAGCAAACCAATGGCTAGGATGTATCCACGGGCAGATCAGTTTCGGCTAAGGAAGGGTTGAAGTCGACTACTAAGCTAAGAAATTAAGGGGAGTCGTGTTCCACAAGGGGCTCTGAAAAGACGGGGCTTGAAAGTGAGTGTTTGTTTGGATTCTCCGTTGTATGCCTGAAGGGAATGTGTAATAAGACTGCTTGGCTTGCTTATGCATACGAAGGCCCGACTGGAGAAGTAGTAGAATACGCCACAACGTACCCAATGTGAAGAAGGTCGCTCCTGACAGGGAAAACCACCACAAAAACCTTCAGCATTGGGGAAAGGTTGGCGGGACCCATCCTGTTGATGCAGTAAGCTAACCTCTTCTTGATAGCCACACGTAAAGATTGAGAGATGGATTTGACCTTGCACAATACCCATGATCCCAATCAAATGGAAGCGCACTCTTTGAAAGGTAGGAGTGAACAGGGAAAAAGGGGCCACCTCTGGGATGGGCACCAGACGAGCTTGTGAACAAACCTCCTTGGACTGCTAGGGTATTGGGAGGAGCGACTGTTTGAGAACCAACCAAAGACCGAGGAAAACGTGCCCGAATTCGAAGACTGAGGAAAACATGCCCAAATGCGTGAAAAGACGGTTACAACCCCCATGACAATATCTAGCAAGCTTCAACCCCCAATTGGATGCTCTAAACCATGGCCCATCCCTATCTGTTGCGAAGTACTAGGTAGGGATGGCCCCGAGCAAGCCCCTCATAGGAGTGGGCTAATCGGGCATGCGAGAAGCAGCCCCGACATTTCTCTCTTGGGGTTAGGCCGCAACAACATACTCGATATAATTGACCAGAAAGGCTGCTATGCAGTATGCAAAGGCAAGGACCAATGTTGACGCAAATTCAAAGTTATGCTTGCACTTATGTCGCGCCATCACGAAAAAACGGACAGACTAGCCACCACTATCACAAATCTACACAATTGAAATGTTGATCTTGAAAGTGCCATAGTGAAATTGAAGGGAAAAATTGTTGGGGTGATGCACCATTTTGCTTCCTCAGCTAGACCACTTCATGCTGACCGCCCAGCCACACCAACCAATGTCACTCAAACTTCTACTCTCCAATGAGATCATAACAGTTTGTACACCTTTAAACCACCACTACCATTCAGTGCGGAAGGCTATGTCCTCAATATAACCTATACCGCATTCTTCGGAGGCCAGTGGAGGCCTGGCGCCACCAAACCAAAATGGCTGGTGGCACAGGACAAAACAAACAAAAAAGGTCGCACTGGTGCTTCGGCAAAAGATAGCACGCAGTTATACTCCACCTCGACAAAATTAGCCTCCAAGGTACTGCTGGTGTAAGAGCAGCAACATCAAATGTTGCAGCAGATCCTGCACTTGCTATATCTAAAGGTAAGAGCTCATACCATAAGAGGGTATTGCTCACACCAGCCAACTGCAGCGGCAAGCAAGAAATTGTCCATTGGTTGGGAGAGGGGAGGCTATACTTTTAGAACCACCTGGACACGAGATGACGCGCAATGTGCACTGCTCTCTGCTCTGCTAGAAACCCACATCAATCCGTCACTATAGAAAAAAATCTACCAAAGATAGTGACAGCAAGGAACATTATGACACTTGGCTCAAATACGAAGTCCTTGCCCAACCATCATTCACATCCTCTAGGTCGACGGGAGGACATATTTGTGGTTCTAAGGGCCGGCAATGCAATCAAGAAAATCAGCACAACCACTTGGGTAAACCATGCAAAATCTAGCCCAAAGAGTAGCTCTCCTGTTCAGAACACCAGATGTAGATCTGAATGAGATAACTAAGCAGTCTCTATGGGTAGTGAACCACCCTTCCACTAAGATGCGATATCCCGCCCTCCCCTTTCCTAAGCATGATGCCTCCTACCCATGGCTCCCCCAAGGGTCCACAGTCCCAGCTAATTTCCCCAATGAGAATTCCCACAGACCCCAGACTGGATGAAGTGCCCAGCACCTGGCCCATACTGACACCTAGTGTGTGTGATTACCCCCCGAGATGGGCCCTACTGTAGTCTAGATTTGCTCTATGTGTACTCTCGTACTGGTGCCATAGTAACAGGAGACGCTCTAGCCATACCCAGGCTCATCATGATACCCCCACAGACTAGTACAGACTGACGAGACTGAGAGATCAGAGGGTCCAAGTCGCTACGCAGGGATATCACACAGTTTCGGCGGTTTCTAGTGATGTGTAAAGGGCCAAGGGCCCTATCCCCGACACTACTGTTATATAGTCCTTCACAATGTTGGCGGTAAGCGTGACCCCCTAAGTCTACCCTAACCTATTCCCCTCCCCCCCCCTACTTACCTGCCCATGGTGGAGACAAGATAAGGTCCTGATCATCAGACCCCCCCTCACACCAAGCACTCAAGCGGCCCTCCCATGGCCCAATCCTGCATACTACAACCATGGACATAAACCCCTTCAGCAGTGCGCAGGCAGTGTCAGTAAATCTTACCGTGCGTCGTCCCAAGGGGATCCGAATATCTTGAGTTCTAGTCCGCAATGGAAATTTAGACTCTAATTCAAACTTCAGATCCCTTCAAATTGAGGAGACTGGAGTTAGGTCTGGACTTCGTCGTCCACCACAATCTAGACTTGAGACTTGTGCCAGATACGGATTTCCAGCTCCTGCCTCCTCTTTCTCTCAACTTGTTACCTTTTCCCTCCCTTTCTCTTTCTACACTACTGATGCTCCGAATTACCTAGGACTTCCTCATCTACCTTTTGTATCTCATGCTCCCTCTTTCACTTCAACAACTAGTCTGTTTTATGTCCAACACACGCCTGGTCCCTTGGATCAGCTCTAGATCCCATCTAGACTCTTGATATTAGAGTCTAGGATGTGCGGAGTTGCCCTAGGCTCCCATTTTCCCCTTCTCCCAACAGTCTCACCACGTTTCTCTCCCATTCTTTCTTTTTGTGAGGTCTAGTCCGGTCTTTCATAGGACTTCACAAATTTGCACTCGTCCTAAGTACTGAGTTCACCAGGGGCCCATTTGGGGGGTCTTCTTCTACCCTGCTTAAACCACCATTACTTGGCCCAGCTATCGATGCCGAGCCTGAAAACGGGCTGCGCGCCGTTTCGCGCAGACCCGCCAGCGCAACAAAAAAAAATTGTTTTGGCTGGTGGTGCCAGCCTTTGAGGGCCGGTTCCCCGAGCGTCCGGAAGTTGCGGGGCGTTAACGACAACGCCCCGCGGCCGATGTATGGGCCAAGTACTGGTGGTTTAACTCAAGTTTCCATTTTTGGGCTGTAATTGACCCAAACTAGACCAAGGCCATGTTTGGGCTGCTTGTGAGGAGTTCGGGCCTTTTCCTAGCCTAGGACCCCACATTACATCTACCATCTTCCCTTCCACTCCAAAATACTTGTCTTCCTTAGACTTCAGCTGGGGCTTTTTATTTTTGTCATAGGCTCATAGCACCTCAGATTTTATTCTGAGGTAGCCCGTTGTCTTGGGGCTGTCCAAGCTTGTTTTTTGGGCAATTGGAGGTCGATTCTGCTCTGCCCTTAGGCTAGGCTCATTTTTTTAACAACACTTGGGCTAGGATTGCGTTTTCTTTTGTAAAATGCACTTCGTAACTTGGGGGCCACAAATCCCCCACCTTCTACTGAATCCAAGGTGGAAATTCTGGTCCGTGGACTGACGTCGTCCAAGACCAGGTGTTTCATTTTCCTGGGCACACGAGTCTCTATTTCCTTGAACCCCCCAGTTGTTTCATGATAACTAAAAAGCAAGAATTGAGAGCCAATTTGGCATGGTAGTAGGTCGCTCTTGTTTTGAACATCACACGATTACGCATCTTTTACAGACCAGCGGCAAAAGCATGCTGCTGTAGCAAGCGCAATACACAAAATTGCAGGCAATACAACGAATGTGAGTTCTGCTGAACTGGCCTTGCTGTTGTTGAAGACGCAGCTCAGATTGCACGATTCCCAACAAAGATCTTTAATCTATGCCTTGCTGTCATTGAAGACGCAGCTCAGATTGCAGGATTTCCAACAAAGACCTTTAATTTATGCCTGTGGAACTTCTAGTAGAAGCATGGAAAGATTGCGCTCCGTAATGTCATGTACTGAGTTCCAGGTAGGTCATTATGTGTGACCTCATGACTAGAAAGGCTGGAGGAGCAAGTAAGCAGCATTCATGCACTACGACTTTTGCAAGCCCAAGACTCACACGAGAAACACGGAACCACTGGAGTGTAATCACACGAGTAACATGAAAACCAAACTCGAGTAATGAATACCAGAGTTTGCAAATATTATAGGACGAAAGATGAGCGCAATGGATGTTGGCGCTTCCCTATGGCCTCTTCAAGGGGGTGGGGGGAGGGGTACCTGCTGAACAGAGACATGTGACCCATTGTTAAGAGCTTAGTTCCACAACATCCTCCCTTTGCACCTTCATGCCACGTTTTCTCACGGGAACTAGAGTGATGCGGACTTTGAAAAAGGAATTGAAGGTGAGAAATAATCATCCAGAAGAGATGAAACATAAAGCAAACAGCCCAAGCGGGCTAGCCCAGTTGGTTGAGCATGTAAGTGGCACTCAGGAGGCCGTGGGTTCGATAACCAACGTCGTCCTTTCAATCCCCGCGACCTCCTGGGGGTATGCTTCGGGTCCACCACCGAAGACTGTTGGCTTGGGCCTCCTGCCTTTCCAGCTTGTGCCAGGTGTTAGGAGCTTGGGTACTGCTCCCTGCACCGAGTAGAGATAGGTAGGCATAGACCCATAACCTTGCCTAACCCCAGCCATAGGTGGAAATCCATCTCTATGGACTCGTGTGCGGTCTCCCCATGACCAACTGCGGATATGACTGCATCTACATCATTGTCTACCACTCGACCAAGTGGGCCCATTTCATCCCTTGCACCACTTCTCACGATGCCAAAGTTGTTGTCACACTCTTCTTCGATCATGTCGCACGCCACCACGGTCTCCCCGAAAACATCATTAGTGATCGTGATCCCCGCTTCCTTTCCCAATTCTGGAAAAACCTATTCAAAGCCTATGACACCACTCTCAAGTACAGCACTGCATTCCATCCCCAGACCGATGGCCGGACCGAAAAGATGAACGATACTCTCCAAAGGATCCTGCAGAGGTATTGCCGTCCACACCAGCACGACAGGGATCAGTTGTTCACCGCCACCGAGATTGCATACAACAACATTGTTTGCCCTTCCACTGGGATGTCCCCATACTACCTTGACCTTGGTTACTATCCCCGCTCGCCCTCAAACTTCTTATCTCTCGTAGCTCAACCCATCCACTTCCCGTCCTGCTCTCAATGAATGGGTTGCAACAATGAACTGCCTCCTCAGAGAAGCTACTGACGCCCCATGAAAGAACCCAACAACAACAAGCTAACAAGACCAACAAACACTAGATATCACATTCAAAGTAGGGGACAAAGTCTGGCTCTCCGCTAAATGCTTTGAACCCAAATATGGCTTGTCCAAGAAACTATGGCTCGATCCCTGGTCTGCGGATTACCACTCGCCAGCTTGCTGTATTTATTTTCTTTTTTTTGTTTTTGTGTTGTTCTTGTTTTGTTTTACTTTGTTTTTGCTTTTCCGATTTCGAACAGTTGGCGCCATCCGCATCCTGGCGCCCGTTTTCAACTTCCTCCTTTTTCGACTTTCCGATTTCAAACACTTGGCGCCATCCGGCATTCTGGCGCCCACTGTCAGACTTTCGATCTCAGTTCTGGCTCTGAGGCATTTTCTGTTTTTGCTTTTCCAATTTCGAACAGTTGACGCCATCCTCCTTTTTCGACTTTCCGATTTCGAACACTTGGCGCCCATCCGGCATTCTGGCGCCCACTGTCAGACTTTCGATTTCAGTTCTGGCCCTGAGGCATTTTCACTTTTGCCCTCAGGACCGCACTCAAGTCCGGTACTTAAGTACTGACTCAAGCACAATACAGGCACCAAGTTTTCAGCCTCAGTGCTCCTGTTCAGTGCGACTTTGCTTCAACATTGTGTTTGGGAATTCAAGACTGGGACTTTGCGACTTTGTGACTTTTGCCACTTTATGTCTGCGTCCGTCGAGTCGTGTCGAGTCTGTGTCGAGTTGAGTGAACGTGTTTGTGTGCTCTCACTCTCCCTCTCTCTCCCAGCCTCGCTGGTCTGCCTCTGCCTCGTCACAAATACCCCGACAGGGCCCTTGTTGACAAAGACCAACCAAGAAGAGGACAACGAAAGTCTCCTTTGTCATCTTGCAACTCATCTCCTGCTTTACTGTATTTGTCCCTCCCATCTACCTGCATAGTTTAGCTTAAAGGTCACCCTCTGCCTCCATAGCCAGGTCATCTCCCTCCTAATTCTGCTCATTCTCCATATCTATGGTCTTCTTTCTCACCCAGAATTCCTTTCATTACCGCTCCCGTGTTGCCACCTCACTCTACCTTATGGCAGAGCAGGAACACATGACGAGCTTGAGTCTTCACAGTGAGTTCTTCACTACAAGTATCTTCAACGACATTGAATCAGTCGGCTCCGTCTTGTCGTGGACTTCTACAACATCTCAACTGTCAAGTGAATACCCAAACTACTCATTGCCTCCACACTCAGCCTACTCCTGAACCTCAGGTGTGCTATCTGGCCTACCATTCCCTCCTTTTGGCGGGAACATTGCAGACTGGAACCCTACCTGCAGGACCCTTGCCTGCCGTTTCACCTGAACAGCACGCCCAATCATTGTTGCTGTACTTGCCGCGAATTTCAGTCCAGCTGCAGTAACAATTACCGGGAGTTTTATTCACGTGAAGACGATGGACCTAATCCTGGCTAAATGCAAACAGGTACCATCATGACTCCACCTTCTTCCCTACCCAACCCCAGAGCCTACCAGGTAATTCAAGAATTTCATTCAGCTAGTTCCATCTGGATACAAACTCAGGTAGACCTGAGTTTGAATCCAGATGAAACTAGATGAATGAAATTCTTGCCGTTTTCCTTTTCTCCCTCCTATTGCTCATCCTCCAAAAACATGGAGGTCTTCGGAGTTCCTACTCACCCTCAACTCCTTCCACCCACCGCTCCGCCTCACTGTCCCTCAGGGCAGAGCAGGAACATGACTGCCAGGTGAGTACCCAGACTAGTCATTGCATGGAATGATATACTCTTGCCTCCACACGCAGCCTACTCCTGAACCTGCCAGGTGTATGACCTGTCCTACCATTCCCTCCTTTTGGCAGCAACATCGCAAACTAAAACCCTACCTGCAATGTCCTGCATGACCCATGCCTAGGCCTAATCTGGCTAAATGCAGACCGGTACAAGCATGACTCCACCTTCTAGCCTATCTGAGTTGCGGGCTTGAGGTTCTTCTCCCTCTTACTTCTGGTTATGCTCCATAGCCATGGAGGTCTTCTTCCTCACCCTCAACTCCTTTCACCCCTTGGTCTGCCTCACTAACCCTCGGGCCAGAGCAGGAACACGACCGCCGAGCTAATACCCCGACCAGTCATAACCCCGAATGATATATTACTGCCTCCTCGCTCAGCATACTCCTGGACCTACCGCGTGTGCTACGTCGCCTACCATTCCCTCCTATCCGAGAGAACATCATTCTGGACTGAAGTCCTATCTGTGGGACCCGCGCCTAGACCTACTAATCCTGGCTAAATGTGGACTGGTGCTGTCATGACTCCACCTTCCAGCCTAGCTGAATTGCTGCAATATTCAATGACGCCCCTAGCAAATTCTACTTTTCTCCTTGTTGGCACTAGAGTTTGCCTTGACCGCCAGGTGAATACACTCCTGCCTCCTCACTCAGCCTACTCCTGGGCCTGTCGAGTATGCTACCTTCAGGTACTGCGCCTGGGCCTAATCCTCACTTAATGCAGACCAGTACCATCATGACTCGACCTTCTCGCCCAATCCAAAGACCTACTGAGTTGCTGGAATGTCCATAAGGAACCCCTAGGAAACCCAACTTTTCTGCCTGTCGGCAGCTGCAGCTTCTTTTTTGCTGTGAGTGGAGCACCAGCCATAGCGGGCACCCACCTGGGGAGGTGAGAGACAGCGAGAGAGAAAGAGAGGTCGGCAATACAGGAGAGGAGGTCGTTTGGGGAAGAAGAGCTCCGTGGGGAAAAAGGATAGACACTCACCAAAGTCTTCATCAAATGAACTCCAACAGTTCACTCTTTGTTTGGACACTGGCGGGAACATTCTGCTGTACGGCATGTGACTTCAAGCCGGCAGTAGTAGAGGTTAGTGGTAGGCACAAGTGGGAGTAACATTGTGCCGTACATCATGTGAGTTCAGGCCGGCAGTAGTAGAGGCTAGTGATAGGCTACTAATAGAGAAGATGATCATATTGCCCAGTGGATGGTGTGCGATACCAGCATGGACATCCTATTATTATTACTTTCGTTGTTTCTATTGTCATTGTTCAGGTTGTTGTTGTCCTTTCAATAGAGGCAAGAAAAGACGTTTCCACATCAAGACTCAAGATTCTCAATATTATGTGCATGACTCAGCAGCATGAGTGATTATTACTCTGTTGGTTCTGCTCGATGCGTTGTCACTGAGCCAATGCTGGTTCATGGATGCACAATGCTAAGGCTTTTGATTGAAGTTTCTTCTTCACGATCTCTGCATTTGCAATTCAGTACAGAATTCTCAGGTGATCTTCAGCCAATATTTTTATTTATAAATCAGACATTTATTTGCCAGGAGGAAACAGATTAATAATTTCCAAAATATATATTTTATTATGCTAAAAAATATCATTTTAATTGTCTTTTATAGATATATTGTCACAAGAATATCAGAGCGCAAATGCAAAAAAAAGAGAAAAAAGGGGAAAAGAAAACCAGGGAATATTAATTTCAATTTTTTATCTTCTTCCTTATAACTCCCCCTGTTCAGAACCTCTTGCGTACAAGGCCGCCCACGTGGATGTACGTTGAGCGGCGGGTGCCCCCACCCCCGTGTGTCATATCGACCCACTTGCACACAGCCAGAAGGCAAAGAGGCAAAGAAAAGAGGAAGGGAACAGCCAAATAATACAGAACAGGGGGCAACAAAACAAATCCCAGATGACACGTCCCACATGCAAGCACCGCCCCGCAACTCACAGGCCAAACGACGGGACGAGACCAACCAGGATATCAAAACATTCTTATCTACAAAGAAAATAAAGAAAGGCTCCTGCGCCCTTGATCACAGTGTGACAACTTAAAAAAGAAGGGAATCCCAGATGACGATTCCCACGTACAAGCACCGCCCCGCGCTAAAAAGGCCGAACAACGGGAAACAACCAACCAGGATGCCCAATAACAAAATCGAAGCAAACAAAATTAAAACAAATCCTAAATGACAATCCTAGATGACAAGTCCCACATGCAAGCACTGCCCCCGCCAACTACAGGCCAAACGACGGGACAAGACCAACCAGGATGTCAAAACACACTCGCCTGCAGATCGATAACCAGATGACCAATCCCACATGAAGCACCGCCATCCCTCCCTAAGATGGACCAAATAACGGGACAAAGCCAACCGGAATCGAAGCAAACAAGATTCTCATTCACAAAACAAACATTCTACCATATCCATAGTAAAAGGACGGAACCATTCAGTAGGTCCGCAAAACGCAACATCCCAACAATAGGGAAGATTAAACTGAAGAAGAAGGTGCAATGTGCCCAGCCGTGATCATCAGTCGTCACTCGCAAAGACAAAATAGACGAACGCTGCTGATAAATCATAATAATAATGATCCCAAAATGAGAGAGAATGCATACACAGACGAGAGAGGGAGGAGGGAGAATAGACTTTGAGAGGGTGGAAGAGTCTCCTCCCTACAGCCCACTTCCTCTTCGGGCACTTCCTCCTCCTAACCGCATAATCGTGTCTCAATCAGAGATCCGGATATCCAAGACAATGTAGACCAATAGTGCCACGTGGCACCAGCAAACCAGTCATCAAGCAGCAACGTGACGACGAAGTTGAAGACACCAGGTACGTATCACGACCCAAACCACAGTCCTGAATCCTTCTTCCGAATACTTGTCAAGCAGAACAACAATATAGGCGCCCAGCGCCTTCCATCTCAGCAGCAATACTACGTGGCAGCAGCCACGAAGATAACACGTGGCATCTGCCACGTCGATAACCCCTCAGACAGTAGTGCGCCAGCCAGCATGCTGGTCGCACAGCACACTCAAGCCACGAACCAGYGACGAGCGCCGGTCGTCAAGTTCTCCCGCAGCGTCTCGCCAGCAAGACAGCATAGAGCCGGCATTGACGCGAGAGCGTCGAGTCCCCATAGACTCCAGACGAGAGTCTAGATGTCAAAGCCAKGAAATCAGCCCAAYATGTAGTGTTGACGGCGGGATCTGGGCCCCAGTCCTCAAGTCAGACACGGTCGAGATCGATTGTCGTCGCCGGCCTGGATTGGGTTGAAACTGTATCCTCCTTGGTCCACCGTTCTGACTGGGTACCTGCACACATACAAGTCGATGCACACGACCAAGGGCCTGGGCGAGGTACCTGGACCTACAGTTCACTTTGACCTTTGAATTGCTTGCTGTGCGCGGTCACACAGTCACCCGCAGCGGCCTGAGGCCGAGCAGCGCGTGGTCGCACTGCTCGCTGGGCCTGGGCTTGGGTTACAGCGCCCAGGCCGCTGCTGAACGCGGTTTACTGCATTCCTGCCGGCCCGAATTCGAGTTCCACCGCAGAAATACTTAAGACTTCAGTCCGCGTTCATAGCTAGCAACAATATCAGGAGCAGCATCCATCAGTTCCCGTCTGCTAAACCAACGGTCTTCTGAGGCATCTTGGAACTTGAATCTCACTTTATACTGCTTCTGAGGTCTGCCTCTTCCATCAGTAGAAAAGAATCCATGGTCAGTAATTTTCTCAACCACATAGCTGCCATTCATAGGAGGTATGGCAGATGGTCGGTGAGGAAATTCTGTTCCTTCTACATATGGAAGGAGTTTAGACGCGTGAAAGACGGGGTATGATGGTCCATCGGCATCCCCTATCACCTTGAGAACTTCCCAGGGTCCTAGATAGACAGGCATCAGTTTCTGAGAAACATCTTCTTCTAAAGTAAATTCTTTGGACTTAACCCAGACCAAGTCACCAACTTGAAAAGTCGGTGTTTATTAGCTTGTTCAATCATGCGTTCTTGGGTTTTCCTTAGATTTTCCTTTACCTTTTTGATGTCTTCTTGAAACAGAATGGCATATTCCTTAGTCCCTGGTGGAAGTCTAAGAAACTGGTCCCTTGTTAGAACATCCATGGGACGCTTAGGCTTCCAGCCTTTATGCAGTGCGTTAGGTGTGCATACCGCTACCCCGTAGCGGTATGCACACTATTGTTATAGGCACCAGCAATCTTGGGTAAGTTCTCATCCCAGTCTATTTGGTCAGGACGGACATACATTCTCAGAAGTTGTTGGACCATACGGATCATTTGCTCAGACTAGCCATTCGTTTCAGGGTGTCTACCTGACGACATGGTGAGTCGTGTACCGTAGGCTTCCATCAATTTCTGCCAAGGCATGCTTGTGAATCTGACATCGCGGTCAGAGACGATAGACATAGGGAACCCATATTCAGTTACCCATCGCATCTGAAATTTAACAATCACAAGCTCAGTCTTGGCTTCCGCAGGCAAGGGTATGAACATAGCATATTTAGAGAAACGATCAACCACAACCATAACTTGACTATTGCCATTTCGGGACTTGGTGAGTTTCATAAAGTCAATGGATACAGACTCACCTGGCTCACTCGGTATAGGTAGTGGTCGGAGTAACCCCAAAGGTTTCTCAGTAGACGGTTTGTTTCTCTGACATACTTGGCAAGTACGAACATATGTTAGCACATCCTCTTTCAAACCCTTCCATTCATAGTGCTCACGTACTTCAGCATACGTCTTCTTGAAACCAAAGTGTCCCTCTGTGTCATGACATTCCCCAATCAGCAGACTTTTAAGTTCTTCCTTGTGAGGAATGCATAATCTCTGTTCAGTTTGGTCCAGCAAGAAGAGTAAGCCATCAGACAATCGGTAGTGAGGAAGTTGGGATGGATCCTTGGCTAGGATATCCATGATTGGTTTCCAGACAGGGTCAGTGGCATATCCAGCGCGAATCTGAGCTTTCACATCATTCCCAACATCCAGGTAAGAGACGATAGCCCCAAAGAAGTCACTCCTCCTTGATAGTGCGTYTGCTACAACATTAGACTTACCTTTAATTGTTTTGAGTTCGAAATCAAAGGTATCAATAAAAGCAGASCAACGCACCAACTTGTCAGACAATCGAGGTTGTGTCTTGATCCACTTTAGAGTCGAATGGTCCGAGTACACAGTGAAGTGTCTGCCAAGGAGATAGTGTTTCCACGTTTCTAGGGCACAGACTAATGCATATAACTCCCTTTCGTAGGTGGAGTTGGCGACTTTGTCGCACGGCAGTCGTTTAGACATAAACTCAATAGGGCGGTAGCCCTTGCCGTCGTCTTGCTGTAAGACAGCGCCAACACCATACTGACTTGCGTCAGTCGTAACAATGAAAGGAAGAGACGGGTCGGCAATCTTGAGGACAAGATAGTGAGTTAGAGCATATTTCAGCTTTCGGAAAGACAAATCACAATCCTTATCCCATAGCCAGACAGTACCTTTCTTAAGCAACCTTCTCATTGGTGCAGCAATAACAGAAAAGTTCCTAACGAACTTCCTATAGTAACTCGCCAAACCAAGAAAAGATCGAAGGTCTGTCAGAGTCTTTGGCTGCGGCCAATATCTGATTGTCGAGATCTTCTTTTCCTCAGGCCTCAATCCCTCCTCGTTCACTATATGTCCCAAGTATAGGACCTCAGACTTAGCGAATTCGAATTTCTTTGGGTTAAGTTTGAAGTCACCCTCGCGTACCTTCTCGAGTACTAGACGTA
Organism: Chara braunii; assembly: GCA_003427395.1. NCBI lineage: Eukaryota > Viridiplantae > Streptophyta > Charophyceae > Charales > Characeae > Chara > Chara braunii. Next base: position 2,300,555 of record BFEA01000072.1, on the reverse strand, counting down.
GATGTTTCTGGTGATCGTCTAGTGTTTTACTATATACTAGAATATCATCCAGATAGACGATGACGAAGTCGTCGAGCCATTGCCTGAACAACTCGTTCATGGACCTTTGGAAGGTCGCAGGTGCGTTCGTTAGACCAAATGGCATCACGATGAACTCGTAATGACCATATCTCGTACGAAACGCGATCTTATGCTGATCGGCTGGATCCACCTCGATCTGGTGATACCCAGACTTAAGGTCGATCTTACTAAAGACCTTACAACCCTGCAACTGATCCAGGAGATCGTCGATCCTTGGCAAAGGTTCGGTGTTTTTGATGGTGACGGCATTCAACCCTCGGTAATCGATGCAAAGGCACAACTCACCTTCCTTTTTGGGCACAAACAAGACAGGTGCACCATAAGGAGAGGAGCTAGGGCGAATCCATCCCTTCTCCGTCAACTAAGACAATTGCTTCTTTAGTTCCTCAAGTTCCCCTGGAGACATGCGATAGATAGGGCCCTTGGGAACCTTGCTACCGGGCACGATCTCGATCGTGTGCTTGATAGCACGCGAAGTGACCCCGGTAGGCTCAGACATAATATCGGCAAACTCCGTTAGGAGTGCATCTATGCCAGGAGGATGGGTAGTTGAAGACTCTCCTACTTTCTTAACTAACAACATTACTACCTCATCCTCTAACTTCTTCTTTGCAACCATCGATCGGATTGCAGGGTAGCTCATGCAACAAAAAGACAAGACAGAGTCAGACCCTGACCGATGATACAACTTAATCGGTTGCAATGTAGATGATTCATCTTTGATCTCTACTTCTTTCAATTTGAAATCAATCTTGGGGTCAGCTTCCTCGTGCCAATCCATTCCCAAGATGATATCAAATGGCATGTTCTTCTCGATTAGGAAGGGAAACTCATGCCAAATCTTCATCCTTAGTACTGAACTGACATCGAATATGATCGACGTATTGCGTTACCGTCATCGTGCTTTTGTCAGCCAACATAGACGTGATTGGTCTAGCTAACGTTTGGATCTTCATGTCGAGGTGCAACTTGCAGATTGCACGTTCAGACATGTAAGATCGTGTGGACCCAGGGTCCAGCATCGCACCAACGTGTGTGCGATTGACAACCAAATCGGCAATCAATAGCTCCCCCTTAGACTTGGCTTTCTTTGCCCACGAACTGCGTAACGCGACTAGCTCGCTACCCAGCTCGTCAAGGAAGTCGTCCAGAGACAGACATAAGACAAGAGTGGGGATATCTGAACGATGGGCGGAAGGGTTTCCATCCTCTGCCACGGGAGTCGGAGTGTGGAAAGGGATCGTAGGCGCCTTGCATGTGATCGCACTCTCCAACTCTGTAGGAACAAATGTTATTCCTACTGGCTGCTCCCTTTTGAATTCCTAATCAACGGACAAAAGGCAATGACATGCCCCGCAGTGCCACATTTGAGGCACTGCGCATTATCCATTCTATCTTGCCACACCTCCCGGGTTAGTCCCATCTTCAGCCACGGTTTGCCGGCCGCAATCCCAGGATGGTATGGGAAGGAGTGTGGTCTTCCCTTCGGTCGAGTGTTCGATGACGGTCCTCCCTTGTTGATCGTCGCAGCGGTGATCTCCCCCTTTCCGGAGTCACTGTTGCTCTCACCACCACCCTCGGACTCCAATGGCCATTTCTCCATTGTATCGTCGTCGAATACGACGAGGGTGTAGTCTTGGCGCTTTTGACGCCATATGACCCGCTTGCCGTAGCCTCCTCGACCGCCTCCTCCTCCATTCTTTACGGCAGCAGCATAGGAACCTTTGACTTGCGAAGTCATTTGTTCCCGCTGCAATGCAAGGTCGCGGAACTGGCGGTAGGTATACTTACCTGACTTGGCCTCGGCGACCAAGTGCCCTCGTATCGGTTCGGGCAACGCGCGGGAGTAGATATAAAGGACCTGAGAGTCCTGCAGGTTAAGACCAGGAACCTGCAACAGGCGGTCCACCTCACGAGACAACGACTCAACGGAAGACCAGGACTTCTGTCCTATCGAGGTGAGTTGGTCGAAGGCCTTATAGGCCGTGGTCTTGTCCAAGAAGCGGTCCTTGACCTTTGCAAGGAACTGCTTCAAGGTCATAGTCTTCGCCCACTCACCTATATCGTCAAACCCTGCGGCATTCGCCTCCGCCAGAACCCACTGCTTCACTTCACCACCCATACAAGAAGTGGTGAACGC
>BFEA01000072.1:2282991-2296619 GCA_003427395.1 Chara braunii | reverse complement strand
ACTCAAGCCACGAACCAGCGACGAGCGCCGGTCGTCAAGTTCTCCCGCAGCGTCTCGCCAGCAAGACAGCATAGAGCCGGCATTGACGCGAGAGCATCGAGTCCCCATAGACTCCAGACGAGAGTCTAGATGTCAAAGCCAGGAAATCAGCCCAATATGTAGTGTTGACGGCGGGATCTGGGCCCCAGTCCTCAAGTCAGACACGGTCGAGATCGATTGTTGTCGCCGGCCTGGATTGGGTTGAAACTGTATCCTCCTTGGTCTACCGTTCTGACTGGGTACCTGCACACATACAAGTCGATGCACACGACCAAGGGCCTGGGCGAGGTACCTGGACCTACAGTTCACTTTGACCTTTGAATTTCTTGCTGTGCGCGGTCACACAGTCACCCGCAGCGGCCTGAGGCCGAGCAGCGCGTGGTCGCACTGCTCGCTGGGCCTGGGCTTGGGTTACAGCGCCCAGGCCGCTGCTGAACGCGGTTTACTGCAAAGGAAGAAGAAGAAAAAATACAACAGATTAAAAAATATTCTCTTCCATAAGAAAAGACAGAGCCTGCTAGTACAGGCCCGACGCTCACCGCATCATCAGCAAAAGCAGAGAGCTAGCAACGTCGGAGTATATATTGTCACAAGAATATCAGAGCGCAAATGCGAAAAAAAGAGAAAAAAGGAGAAAAGAAAACCAGGGAATATTAATTTCAATTTTTTATCTTCTTCCTTATAACTCCCCCTGTTCAGAACCTCTTGCGTACAAGGCCGCCCACGTGGATGTAGGTTGAGCGGCGGCTGCCCCCACCCCCGTGTGTCATATCGACCCATATATCGTCACAAATAAAACTGCCCGGTAAACCGTAGGCAGAGAGAGAGAAGAGGACAACAAACGAGGGGCTGTGACAAACTGTTTCGTCGGAGTTTATACATATATATATTAGTAGAATAATATAGAACATTTATATTTATATATACATTCCTTGGGCAGTTTCTTTCAATAAAATAGGATTGCTTGGATCTTGGTCTATGATGGTCTTTTTATTGATTTTAACTATTGGTTTTGTTTATGAATGGAAGAAGGGGCGCTTTAGATTGGGGTTCGTATTGCAGTCTAAAATTCCCGGATTTCTCTTTGTTTCTTCTTTTAATCTGAAAATCTGATTTATCGTCAGGCAGTCTGTCCAGTCACAAAATCCAGATCTAATTGGTTACAGACAATTGAGGCAATGCTAGCAGTCCAGCTGATAGCAGTGAACACAGAGTGCCCGTCATGTGCAGTGAACTTGGTACTTGGGGCAACCAACCAAACAACCAACCAACCTGTCACACTTGTATTTGTTATCGCCATCCAGCCACTCACGTGCAGTGAACTTTGAAAGTGCCCCCTCGAGCGATTGAACTGCGCCATAGATCTCTACTGTTAGATCCAGAATACTCTCATAACGGTTGGACTGATGCTTGCACTCGAGGCATTTCACCTACATCAAACAGCACACAAAGCCATCGTGTCACATAGTTCTACTGTCACATAATGCTGACAGTCCGAAAGGGATTCAACATCCACAACATAAACAGATTGAGGAGAGGCACATGCCGCATAATGACCCCCTAAATCTCCATCAGAACTAAAAGAACATCGACAGAAAACAATGATCTCTGTAAACTTCTCTTTTTGTCAACACTGTTTCATGTTGAAATCTCCTCTCTGGAGTTCTGCCGGGGACATATCAATTTTCCTATTCTCTACATTCCTCCCCGTCTCACTATGCGCCCCATGCCATGCTGCAAATGAGGTGTGCAATAGTAGCCTGTATTCGCTAGATGCCGGAAAGCAGTAGCATATTGCAATTACAAGACACAAGAGGCTAGAATGGCTCCAGTATACACTAGATACCCCGAACCAGTTCTGCATATGCAGATAACACCTGCGAACCATGTTTTTCATGGATTCTAAATGCTGAACTGGCAGTTTGGATCAGATGCTGTCACTCAACCATATTGCAGGGAACTGGAACAAACTCAACCTCAAATCATAGGCCTCAAACCACCCACCACTTCACAGATGGATGCTGGTGGCTCAGCTTTGCTGCCATGGGTAACGGTAACCAGATAGATTTGCAAAGACAGAAGACTCGAATCGACCAGACAATTATTAAAATATACATCACAGCATTCCTCTGCCCTTACCCCTAGGAGCTCACACTCTAGCACATTCCACAGCACATTAACTTACAGTAACTCTCCTATTGTCATCTCACATCACGGTGCACACTGCACACATATCAACATTCAGGGGAGGCATTCTCCCCCCAAACTCGGCTTTCATCAAACAATAACGAAAGCTTGCGCACCCCATGGTTTCCTCGAGCATGAGCTCAGTGCAGCTGTTTCCAGTACAACATCCAAGAACAACGGTAATTTTATGCTAGATCATGCAGGAAAGCCAGGCTGGATAGTGAAAAGAGCCATGTGCTTACGATTGCATTTTCCTGCTGTCACTTTTTAGAGCAAAGACCCGTCCACTCCTGGTTTCTTCTCTCTGTAAAGAGATACCATATTTGCATTTAAGAGGCCATCCATGCTCCCAATCCAACCCATAATTACTCATTGATATTCGAGAGTTCTTGAGGGGATGGAACACGGAGGAGCAAAGGAGGTGAGGAAGAATAGGGGAGAGAGAGGAAGAGGCTGAGTTGTCCTTTCTCTCTCATGGATGTTGGAAATCTGATTCAAAGGAAAACAGCCCATCTGCACCCAGACCATTATCTACAAGTATACAACTCATCGTGAACTTCTCAAGATAGTGTGCCAGTGCACACAATAAAATTGTACAAACACACAACCCAGTAGATATATATCGTTAAACAGAATTGCCCGGTGTTCAAATATATAATATATATATATATCGTCATATATATATATATTGTCACATAACTATGAACTAAAAGAGCGCACTTTGCGAAACAAACGGCAAAAATAAAAAAATAAAACATTGACAAACATGAAGGCACAGTGAAACCATTCATTTTTCTCATTCTTCTTTCGACTCCCATTTCACCGTGCCTCTCACGTACAAGGCTCGCCACTTTGATGAAGTTGAGAGCGAGCTGCCCCCATCCCCGTGTGCCATAACAGCCCACTTGTACACTGTGAGAAAGAGGCAGAGTGACGGCGGAGGGGATAAACACAGGGAGGGGAGATGGAGAACAGATAAACAAGGAACGATAAAGGGAAAGTAAAGGAAAGTATGGAGTGTGGAGTGAAGATGAAGGCAAAAGAGGATAAGAAAAGGCTCAAGAATGAGTCTGTCCTTGACGACAGAGAGGACATACATTGTAAGGATGAGATGGATGAACACATGGACGACCTAGCTGAACATTCCCAGTGCAACAATTGCCACGACGGGTGGCATTTAGCATGCCCACCATACACCCCCGACAAATGGCATGTCGATTGCCGGCCAAAATGAAAGAAGAACGGTCACCACAAAAGAGCATGCATTCAGTATAGCGCCCATGGCCGCAAAATGGACATACAGTGTTCGGATGCAGAGGGTGGCTGCAGTCAGGAATGGTGGGACAGTCCTCTGCACACATGGATGCAGAAACCATGTCATTGTAGTGATTGTGACAGAGACGATGGCGGCTACAGCCGAGTGTAACAGTGTTTGTGGCCGTGCAAAGACAGGGGGAAGAATTATAGAATTAAGATAGATAAGGGAGAGAGAAAAGTAGATGTGGAAGGGGAGCTCTACCCTTTAGCCCACACGCAGCATGGAAGGGGTGGGTGGACAAAGAGCAATGTGTAATGGCGTGCAAAATCACTGACTGTGAACTCTGCTGATTTCTGAATTTTGCCGCTGGAATGTGTGAATTGCTGAGATTCCCGCTTTCTGCTGAGATTCTAAGTCTGTGTGTGCGCGCTTGCTGTTTCTCGTGTGCCTGTCTGAGTGCATGATTGCTGCATGTGTGTGTGACCCGACAGGGAACTTGTATGTCTGGAAGGCCCTAGAGCCTGGTACTTACCTGTGGTCGTGCTTTTGTGGGGTTGCAGCTGGGACATAGCGGTAGGTCAGGCCTGCGTACATGGAAACACTCAAGTAGTGGGTAGGCCAGGCCCGCGTAGGAAGAAATACTCTAGTAGCGGCCAGGTATGTAGAAAAAGACAAAAAGCTAGTACCTCTAGATGACGAGTGAATTTTAGAATTCCGGTAGGCCTAGGTCTAGGGGTACCAGTCAGATGCTAGGGAGGCCAAGCGGCCTGGAAAAGTCACCGCCGAAGAGGCAAGCTGCCCAGTATATATTTGTTACGAACTTCGTTGTCTGACGATTTTCACCGCCACTCACACACAGACCATCTCATACATGCCCATACATGCATAAGACGAAGGGGAGAGGAGGCAGAGTCCAAACTGTACACAGATTAGGATAGGCAGCGGAATACAACCATGCACAGATGGGGAAAAGACACACCGTGTCTCTTGCTCTCTGACAAAACTCCCAACAACCAATCACAAGAAGACACCTGCGAGGATAACAATAGGATTCACACTGATGATGGGCCAACTCAAACCAATTATCATTACAGATTTTGTTCCAGTATCTTGCCACCCTCAGCACTCCACACACCACTCTCTATCCCACACCCAGTTAGTAGCGCAACCGTGAAACGGCCTCCCAGAGGCCAGCGCCAACCGCCCAGATGGAGAACAGGTGCTGCGATGAAGCCTTCAGCGCCGCTGAACAACCATGATGAAGAAGCTGGCAGCTATGGCTGCCACACCACTGATAGACTGGAGGAGAGATGGGCGACAATGGTCCACCCACGAATACTCAATGAAGAGCCTCAGTATAGCCCAGCCAAACGTAGATACCCTCAGGGGTAGATGCTCCAAGGATGCCCCAGCTATGGCAACCTCCAGAAGGCTGGCTATGGCTGCCGTCCACGGAGAGAGTCTCGGGATGACGCCTCTAGACAATCACCACCACCAACTTCCTTGGCTCCAAATGCTGCGTCGCGAAAATGAACAGCCAAAAGTCCCTAAACTACCGGCTCGGTCCTATCAATAGACGGACCTCCTCTAGACACAGACCTCCTGGGACCGGTACCGTTTCAGTTTGGCCTGTTCGACCTGGACCCTATCCGGCTATAAGGCGTGAGACCGTCGCTACAGCCCAAGGCCCGTTGGGCCTGTTGTCCTGGTGATAGCCGGTACTGCTAGAGGCAGTGAGAGTACTAGAGGAAACTCATGGCACTGCTGGAAATGTAATTTTCCCAGATTTATAGATCTATCCCTCCTGAATCTCCCTCGGACTGAACTCACGGTTAGTCCCTGACACAAACAAAATTATGAATCTAACCCTAGCACTCGACTGTACAACCTCGCAGTCAGATCGTGGCAGCAGAAATCAGCAAGTCATTGCAGGCTTACCCTCCCGGGGAGCGAGGACCTCCGAGCTAAGGGTGCATACGAGGAGATCGACGGGGAAGGTTCCCTTTCTGAGCCACCTCGTAACGAAGTACTACAGACTTTGCTATCTTGAGAAGTTCTTTCCTGGTGAACCACCTATCCTCGGTATGACACTGGAAACAAACCTTCAGGAGATACTGCCGGTCGGGGCCAGTGCCCCCCTCGTCCTCGATGGACTCCACGTCATATCCCTTGCCGTGAATCGGTGGACCAAACTGAGGGGGCCGATCTGGGAATGCATCATGAAGGGAAGCAGCTTAGATGCATGGAAGACCGGATAGGTCTGTAGATGCAGTGGGACGTCAATAATGTACGACGGGCCAAAAGGATCGGAGCCCACTGTATCTAACACTTGCCACGGACCCAGGTATCGTGGCAATAGCTTGGAAGAGATCTCCTCTTCCCTCGACAACTCTGAACCGGCTACCCAAACATAATTGCCAATACGAATGGGGGAAGGATGTCGGTGGCAATGAGCTTGTTCAATCATGGCTTTTTGAGCCTTGAACAAGTTCGCCCGTGCCCTTTCCACATCGGCTCTGTAGCGTCTGGTAAACTCCACAGTGCCAGGAGTCAAATCATACTTAGCCTTATTGATGATGTCATCAAGAGGCTGTCGTGGCTCACATCCCCAATGCAAACGATATGGACTGAACCCAATTGAAGAGTGGATATAGGTATTGTAAACAAGTTGTGCACGAGCCAGGTGGAGATCCTAGTCCTGTTGATCTGGAGAGATAACAAGTCGCAACAACTGAAACAAGGCTTGGTTCATCACTTCAGCCTGACCATTGGCTTCAGGATGACGGCCAAAAATCATGTCCAATCGTGAGTGTAGGTAGTCCTTGCAGTATAACTGCCACTCATTGTTGCAGAATTGTGGATCTCTATCATTGACTATAGAAGTGGGCGGTCCATGGTGAGTGACCCACCTCTCTGAGAACGCTGCTCTCACAGCGAGGACCCTAGCTACTTCTGGCAAGGGGATGAACTCTGCGTACTTAGAGAACCTGTCCACACAAACCATTACTTGACGCGTTCCACGAGGGGCGGTCTTGCCTAGATCTGTAAAATCTATAAATACACATTCAGCAGGACCATCAGGTATGGGCAAGGGTTTGAGCAGTCCCAGAGGAGGTCTACGCTGGACCTTATTTCTCTGGCAGAGCTCACAGGTTTCAATATAGTGCAGCAGATCACTCCGCATCTCCTTCCAGAAGAAGTGTTGCGACATGGCTGCATACGACTTTAGGAACCCAAAATGACCGCGTGCATCATGACACTCAGACATCAGCAGAGTCCTCAGTCGCTGGTCCTGGGGAATGCACAAGCGCTCCTCACCGCTGCAGTAAGTGTACACCAAGTCTGAACTCGAGGCATAGCCTGGTTCAAAGTTGGGATCTGCTTGCAGATTCCTGACTACAGTCCCATAAGTCGGGTCCTGAGGCAGTAAACGGGCAAGGGTCTGACTGATCTCATCTCCAAAGGACTGTGTAGAGGAGATCAAGGCAAAAGCGTCAGGCCTAGGAGAGAGGGCGTCTGCTATGTTGTTGTAGCAGCCCTTCTTATGTTTCAGTTCAAAGTCAAACACGCCAATGAACTGAATGTATCGTGCTAGTTGATCGTTTAACTCTCCCTGGGACTTCATCCACTTTAACGTGGAATGATCAGAAAAGATCTTGAAGTGCCTTCCCAGAAGAAAGTGCTTCCAATGCTTTAGTGCACAGACAAGAGCATATAGCTCTTTCTCGTAGGTAGAGTCCTGAAGCTTCTAAGTCTTGATCTTCTTGCTCATGAACTCTACAGGTCGTAGACCATTCCCATCATCTTGCGGAAGAACTGCCCCAATGCCATACTGACTGGTGTTAGTGGTCAGAATAAATGGCAAAATGGGGTCAAGCAACTTCAGCACTGGTGCACAAGTCAAGGCCTTCTTGAGTCGTGTGAAGGCCAACTAACAGGGGAGGGACCAAAGAAAGGTGTCTTTCTTTGTTAGGCCAGTCAGGGGTGCGGCCACCGCAGAAAATTTCTTGACAAACTTTCTGTAGTAAGAAGCCAAACTCATGAAGGACCTGACATCCCTCACCGTCTGTGGTTGGGGCCACTCCTGAATAGCAGCAATTTTGGCTGCTTCAGGGGCCAACCCATCTCCAGAGATTACATGACCCAGATAGATGACAGAGGGAACTCCAAAAGAGGACTTCTCTCTGTTGATCTTATACTGGCTGTCACGCAACGACTGAAGAACTAGAGCCAGATGCTCCGCATGCTCCCTGGTAGTTCGGCTGAATACCAGAATATCATCTAGGTAGACAACCATGAACTTGTTCAGGTAAGGCTTGAAGATGCGGTGCATCTCAGTCTGGAAGGTATCAGGGGCATTGCGAAGTCCAAATGGCATAACCAGATATTTGTAAGTACCATATCTGGTTTTGAAGACTGTCTTGTAGACATCCTCCTCTGCCATCTCAATCTGGTGATAGCCAGATTCGAGGTCAATTTTGCTGAACACTGTGCAGCCCTGTACCATATCCAGCAGGTCGTCGATCCTAGGAATAGGCTCTGTACTCTTCCTAGTGATCTTATTGAGGCCTCGGTAGTCGATGCGCATTCTGAACTCTCCGTTCCCTTTCGGGACGAAGAGCACTGGCGTGCCAAACTCAGATGTGCTCGGCCGTATCCAACCTTTGCTGGTCAGGGTCTCTAACTGCTTTCTGAGTTCCTCACGCTCAGCAGGGGACATCCTGTAGATGCGGCCCTTGGGAGGGACCGCTCCAGGTAGCAACGCGATGTGATGCATGGTTGGTCGGTTGGGCAAACCAGAGGGTTCCTGCATTAGATCAGCATACTGATCCACAATCTGATGTATTTCCGGAGGACAGGAAACAGGTGCATCATCTGTTTGCTTGACCAAAGCTAAAAACAGACGCTCTCTCAAACAGTAGCAAGAGGTCTTTGGCTGGTGTTCAGCAACAAGCCTGCAAGTCTGATACACCCCCTGTTCATTGGGGAGTTCAACCTTAGGGATCTGCCAGTCGATCAGGGTTGACTGTCGTTAGCCACTGCATCGAAAACACCAGATCAAAGGGTAGGTCAAGGAATATGTAGAAGTTCAGACGGTGTCTAACTTTCCCAACACTTTCGAAGGTAACAGGGATACCCCTGACGTTCTCCTTGATGGTGATAGTAGTGGAGCCGCATATCCTAACCTGCAACGGATGCTGCAGCTGTTCAACTTTCATGCCCAGGTGCAATTTCTTGACAGCTCTCGGGGACAAAGTTTCTGGTGGCTCCACAATCCAGCAACCCCTTGATTCTCATGTGATTGATCAGGGGCCGAAGCAGGAGAAGGTCAGGATCCTTATGCTCATGCTCCTCCGGTTCCTGATCCGGATGAGAAAGGCAGCAAGTGTCTGCAGCTCATGCTCCTCCGGTTCCTGATCCGGGTCAGGATCCTCATAACAAAAGGATGCTGCCCGCACAGCTCCCACACTCTGCGGTGTCTCAACTGAAGCCGCTGCAGATTCATCTTCCTCAAATGACGAAGGTGCAGCACTGGAGGGAACTGCAGTCCCCACGGTCTGCTTCAGTTTTGTGACTGACCCGGGCCTGGCATGTCAGGGCAGTCCTTCAAGAAGTGCTGACCCTCACACCGCAGGCAGACCCCTCTATCCTTTCTACTTCTCCAGACTCCTTCCTGGATCTTGAGATCATGCCTGGGGAGAGTGGAGGGATTGAGTGGGTCAGCTGGCATATGGACGTCTTTTGGCAGGTTAGGGCGCCGGGCAGGGGTAGAAGAACGACGTCCCTTGTCCTTCCCCTTGGTACTGGTTGAGGCTGTAGTGGGAAAAAACCCTTTCCGCTGCTGTAGAACTCCCAAAACAGGGCCGCTGCAACATCTGTATCAGCAGCTGACTCGGTCCCAACTGATGGTACATCAGCCTGGGAGTCTAAATCACTGTGGCTTTTTTGGAGGGAGGTGGTCAAGGGGAAGAATGGCGTGAACCAGAGGGAGATGGAGTAGGAGAAGAAGGTTTTACTTTGGATACAGGAGGCTGAGGAGTGATCAGTTTGGTTGTTGTCACCTGAGCAGTCATAGCCTGAATTGTATCCAGTAGCTTTGACTGTTGAGCCGCCAGGTCATCAACTCTGCGCTCAAGACGGCCCATGCGATCATCCCAATTGGAGAAATAGGAACTAGTGGTTGTGTTCCAAAACGGCCCACTCCGCTAAGTTCCGGGTCACCTGGGTGCAACGCTCATCTGACATGGCCTTGGTTAACTGCTCCAACACATACTCACTGCGCGAGGCATCTGTTGCAGCCTCCAGCTCGGCTGCCTGCTGTCTCTCAAGTTCTGCAAGCAACACCTTCTCCTGCTGCAGTCTATCCTGCAACTCCTTCCGTTGAGCAGCAATCAGAGGTGTAGTGGAAGGGGAGGCAGAAGCCTGTTGAACTTGTCTTCACTTCTACTTCTCCCTGTGGCTGCTGCTGAGCCTCCTGATCCGCCATTTCCCGCTTTCACACACACACACTAGTTAGTGGACAAACAAGGGAGTAGGCAGCGATATACCAATTCCTTCGGACACTTAGAAATCGTTGTTATCTCTTGCACAGACGTAGGTGGGTGAATGGTCAACAAACGATTGGGGTTGGAACAGTGTCTCTGGGGGTCAGCGGTCGGATAGACAGACAGTCCAGTAAAATCAGTCACACGATTTCCTTTTACTGACCTTGCACCTTAACTGGAGTTAGTATAAACAATTCCAATGACCCAAAGATATCCTAGAATTCCATAGCCCACTAGAAAACAAGAGGATACAATGGGAGAGAGGAGTGGTAAGTACAGACAATCACAGACCAACAAGATGTAACGATTTAGTCAGTGGCCTTCAATCCTACCGCAGACTCAAATTTCGCCATTGTTGACTCTGACAGCCATACCCAGAGGTATGGCGATTTACAATATTCACTGTAATTACTCAAATATTGCTAATCTGGTCAAGCGCTTTTGTACAAATGACAACAATAGAATTGTGATTCACTACAGGCTGAAAAAATTGAATCTGACGGGCAGAATTGTAGTTGCGACTAACCCTAGATAGCACGAGCTATAAATAGACTCGGCGCGAAACTACAATCCACAGTATCAATACTTTTCCAGTACCGAATTCACATTCTGAGCATATAGGATTCAGCGCAATACTGTCATGCAATGCCAGAACAGATTTGAGATAGAGAGAGTTAGCAGAGGGGGAGATATGAGAAAGTGAAGATAGAAAGAAGATGGCTACGACTGTCATGCAGTCTGACAAAACTAAATTTGGACTCTGGCAGACAGATAGACCATCAATTATGACTATACTGACACTAAATACTTCGCTGTATAGAGATCTGTGTGGAACGTCCTTACTTTTAGTGTAGTCTTCAGAAGATGATGAAGATCTGCCTATGGCAGACTGAAACCCTCATCTCGCCAGCTGCTTCCATAAATCCCTCTGGTCTCCACGTACAGAATCTCCTCAAGCTTGTTGATCTTGCTCAGTATACTGAGCAGCTTCAATCCCACTTACTAGATTCACTTAATCTAGTCCAATGGCGATCTAATAATCAACAGTAGATATCTCGCCACTGACCCAATTAGTCGTTGATGCTATAATTAGCCCCAGATGGGGTCAACTCTGCATGGGATTGACTCTAACAGTCAATCCAGCTCCGCGCTCCTCAGGGATGATGTCGCCACTCAGTTATCCTCAGTATTCAAGGGTAATTTTCCACTCTGAAGCAAATCGCTCATCCACACTCAGGATTGACTTTGGCGAAATAGCCCTGTGCTCGCCACTTTTAACAAGCGCTCTGACAGGGACAGTGCGCTTGGCGAAATAGCCCTGTACTCGCCACTTTTAACAAGCGCTCTGGTAGGGACAGTGCGCTTGGCGAAATAGCCCTATACTCTTGAATTTGTCATCTAAAAATCTTCTTCTCCACTGCTTCAACCCTGAAGAAGATGAACCTCCATGGAACTCCCTTCAGAAGATCTTCAGAAGAAGAAGATGCCCCTGTTGCGCTCAACCCTCACTGTCCCTAATCCTACCCAGCTCCGATACCAACTGTTATGAACTTGGTTGTCTGACAATTTTCACCACCAATCACACACAGACCATCTCATACACGCCCATACATGCATAAGACAAAGGGGAGAGGAGACAAAGTCCAAAGTGTACACCGATTAGGATAGGCAGTGGAATACAACCATGCACAGATGGGGAAAAGACACACAATGTCTCTTGCTCCCTAACGAAACTCCCAACAACCAATCACAAGAAGACACCTGCGAAGATAACAATAGGATTCACACTGATGATGGGCCAACTCAAACCAATTATCGTTACAGAGTTTGTTCCAGTATCTCGCCACGCTCAGCACTCCACACACCACTCTCTATCCCACACCCAGTTAGTAGCGCAACCCTGAAACAGCCCCCCAGAGGCCAGCGCCAACCACCCAGATGGAGAACAAGTGCTGCGATGAAGCCTTCAGCGCTGCTGAACAACTCTGACGAAGAAGCTGGCAGCTATGGCTGCCACACCACTGATAGAGCCCTACTAACTCCGGAGGAGAGATGGGCGACAGTGGTCCACCCACGAATACTCAATGAAGAGCCTCAGTATAGCCCAGCCAAACGTCGATACCCTCAGGGGTAGATGCTTCGAGGATGCCCCAGCTATGGCAACCTCCAGAAGACTGGCTATGGCTGCTGTCCATGGAGAGAGTCTCGGGATGCTGCCTCTAGACAATCACCACCACCAACTTCCTTGGCTCCAAACGCTGCATCGCGAAAATGAACAGCCAAAAGTCCTTAAACTACCGGCTTAGTCCTAGTAATAGACTGACCTCCTCTACACCTAGACCTACTGGGACCGGTACCGTTTCAGTTTGGCCTGTTCGGCCTGGACCCTATTCGGCTATACGGCGTGAGACCGTCGCTACAGCCCAAGGCCCGTTGGGCCTGTTGTACTAGTGATAGCCCGGTACTGCTAGAGGCAGTGAGGGTACTAGAGGAAACTCGTGGCACTACTGGAAATGTCATTTTCCCAGATTTACAGATCTGTCCCTCCTGAATTTCCCTCGGACTGAAACTCACGGTTAGTCCCTGACACAAACAAGATTATGAATCTAACCTAGGACTCGACTGTACAACCTCGCAGTCAGATCGTGGCAGCAGAAATCACCAAGTCATTGCATCTTGGGAGAGCACTCATTGCTCTCCCTCATTTTGCAGTGTGCAAGTTTGGCGTCACGCTGGAGCGAGAGCTGGCCAAGTCTTGCACTGGGGAGGAGGAAGGAGACCTGGCGCTCCAACCTTAGCTATGGCGGAGCAGCTCAGGTAGGAGGAAGACAGGGGTTAGGAGGGGAGTGGCGAGGTAACTACCTGGCTTCGATAGAGAGCATCTTCATATTCTTGGTTGGCACTGCACCTGGAAGGTCCCAGTGGGGTTGCGCTGCTTCAAGCTTCAGGGCAGAGTTAGGCATGGCAGCTCGAGTAGACGGGACCTATCAGCTTCCCGTTGTTCTTTGAACATCAGGGCAGGGCCCTACTAGTCCGCCATAGCCACCACCATTAGAAGGTTGAGGTCATGGCTATGGTGGACCTCATCAGCTGCTGACAGTAACCAGCAGAATTGGACATTGGTTTTGGTTGAGTCTTTCATTGTTATTATTATTTTTTATTGAATGATAAGATTGGGGGAGATAAGGAGGATGAAGTCAGTTGGCAAGTTGGAGGGGGATTTGTCATTCGTCTTTGCTGGTGTACATCTTCTTCTTCCTTTCTTATTTCTTCTTCTTCCTTGTCTATTTCTCTTTCCACCATTGTTGCATCCCTTGACGGTCGGCGGCCCTTGACTGGTCGGCTGCTGACCCGCCGACCGATCAGCTGGTCGGCACCTACCGGTCAGGGGTCGTTGGCACCCCACAAAAAAAAAAAAATTAATAATAAATAAATAAATAAATAAAATTTGCGGGGTCCAGAAACCCTAATAACCATACTTGCGGCGCATCTCATGCGCGGGGGCACGGCGCATGCAGCGCAAAGCGCACGCGCATGAGATGCGCCGCACGTGATGCGGCGCATCAAAAAAAAAAAAAAAAAAAAAAAAAAGAACTTCA
>BFEA01000072.1:2265257-2276008 GCA_003427395.1 Chara braunii | reverse complement strand
GTGGTGGTCATAGGTGGATTGAATAGGTTTCACCTATCTGATTCGTGGTTGGGAGGCTTTTTGACACACATATTCTAGAATTTCTAGTGACTTGGTAGAGTCTGAATAGTGGACTTTAGGGACTCATAGCAACCCATCTTAGGCAGTTTCGATGCTGTTATACTAAGTGATCTGCGGCTGTTCGATGCCAGAACGACGCTGGGGTGTTGCCCTGTAACCTGCTGATGGAGGCGCGTGAGGCCTGGTAGAGAGATCTGGGGATGCTTCGGGGTGGGCATCCCAAGGGACAACCAAGGATTGCTGCTGGGAAAACGCTGGTCGGAGCTGGGGCGAGTAGTGTTGCCCTCTAACCCAGCAGGGTGGGGGCGTGAGGCCTGGAAGAGCTCAGCAGGAAGTAAGACTGTGTTGGAAAGTCTTAGAGGGGTTTGTTAGGGATCCTGAGGGTTGTGAGCATTCGTAGGACCTCTGTGGAAGCCTATTGCATGAGTAGTTCCCTAATAGGTCATTAGATATTCATGATCCTCCCCATGCTTTCTGAATCACATCGTGTTCACAGACTGTTCTAAGTCGAAGCCGGGTAATGGCCGCGGAATCTCAAATGATCTCAAATGTTCTCAATGATCTGTACAATTCGATATGGGACGCTTGGCCCGGTTCCCAGCACGTGTTGCTCCCCACACATAGACTGGAGCACTTGCTTTAACAAAAAAAAAAAAAAAAAGGGATGTGCCTTCTGGTCATTTGCAGTTCCATCAGCCCAGCATGGGTTGAAGAGGTCAGACAAAACATATACCACATGTTTTCTGATCTTATTGCCGGTACATTGTTGAAAAGTCTGACACTTTCACTAGATGACCTGTTGCGGCTTCGCCCGCAAAAACAAATATGATGCGTGATGCATTCATAGAGGAGGTACATGACCAACGCTCTCTCTCTCTCTCTCTCTCTCTCTCTCTCTCTCTCTCTCTCTCTCTCTCTCAATTGATTCCAAAACATGAGGCAACCGTCAGGTTGCAGTTACCCTAAGGCGCATCAGCGTCTATAAATTCTCAACTAGGGGGCCTGTTGCGGCTGCGCCCGCAATAAAAATGGAATGTTTGCCAAGAAGTTGATGGACTCTCTCTCTCTCTCTCTCTCTCTCTCTCTCTCTCTCTCTCTCTCTCTCTCTCTCTCTGTGTGTGTGTGTGTGTGTGTGTGTGTGTGTCCGTCTTACCTCTTGCGGCTGCGTGCGTGCAGGCGCCCACTTCGCTTTCTTTATTTTTTTCCCGAAATCGTTTGTGTTTCCGGTTTCTTTTCTTTCCGACATCGCTCATGCTTCCCTTGATTTTTTTCTCCATTAAACTGATCAGAGCGCGAACAGATTTTTTCCCCCTCCTTTTTTGAAGAACTTGATCGACCACGGATCAGATATGAAACTGACCGGAGCAGATACTACACCTGATTGTGGGGGAATGGTCGAGTCTCTCTCCCTCTCTCTCTCTCTCTCTCTCTCTCTCTCTCTCTCTCGCGCGCGCGCGCGCGCGCGCGCGCCCGCGTGCTTTTTGTTCTTTTTTTAAATAAAAAGGTCTCCATGGACCACGAATCAGATATGAAACCGAACGGAGCAGATACTACGCTTAATCATGCGGGGAGGAAGTGCTCCCATTTGCCACAGGTTCATATCAAAACTCCTTACAAAAGTGAAAATAAAAACAAGAAATGTTTTCTTTTTTCTTTTTCTTTTTCCGTACCACGCGGGGAAGTGTTCTCAGGCCACTCTAGCAGTCTAGCAAAAATCATTAATTTTTCATGGAAGTATTGACTCAAATCCAAAAATGTCTGACTGTAAAAAGATTTTCACAAATTTTCTGTCCAGAACTTCAGATTTTCATAATATTTCGGACGTTCAAACTTTCTATATTCTTTCCTTTGAAGCACTTGTTACTTCGAAACTTTTTCGTCCTTATGTTTGCAAAAAATTTCAAACTAGTTTCTTCATTAGCTCTTTCTCTCTCAAGTACAATCAGTCTGCTTTCAATATCGATTACCGGACCCAAACAGTGGCGAGATGATGGACTGAGGCAGCCATCACTACCTGAGAGCTGCTGACGTTGGATTTCATGGTGGAATCGCATCTTCAGTACTGCGCTCAACAGCGTGTTGGTGAGGAGTGTGTGGAGGTTGGTATGACACAGAGATTGGTGGCGATTCAGTGCTCAGTGGCCTGGGAGGCACTGAGGGGCTATTTTTAGCCCAAGCGTTGACTCTGCTGGTGGCGAGATAATGGGGGTATGTCGAGTTTCAGATTCTGGACCAGATACAGAGAATCTGATTAGTGGGGATTAATCACCATAGCAAGAACTACAGTATCACCAAGTTTCAAGAGATTTGGAACGTGGGAGCACCAGGAACAGTGAATTGAAGAAACTCGCGAGATGGCAGCCATAGCCAGTTCAGCTTCTTCTTCCAGTGTTTTGACCTGAAGTAATTGTGTTCCTTACTCAAGTCCCTGTGGCGAGTCTGATAGTTGTGATTAGACTGGGAAAATCGAAACTATATGCCTGTAGACAGTGAAACTTGAAAATCACACTGCCTGACAGCTATAGCTATTTCCCTTACCTATCTACCTATCTACTTTTGACTTCTACCGACTCTGCTTGACCTCCTCTCTGTCTCAAATTGCATCTCTGACTGTATTTCAGTATTGCGATTCAGTACCCATAGTGAATTGAGTAGCCCAGGGTCTGTATGTCCGTGATAATGAAATTCTGAAGGTTGCGCTGCCATAGCCAGTGCTTGGGGCAGCTAGGGTTTGTCATACCTTAGGTTCTGTCCGTCAGAATTCCAGTCTGTCAGTCACCCTGAAATCGCAATTCAATATGGAGTCAGTGTCTGAAAGCGCTTTACTGGATGTGATGGTTTGAGTCAGGTCCACTGATATTTGTACTTCGCCTCACCTATAGTGGGGCATACAGGGTCCAACAGTGCCATTGTCAGTATTAGGAATCAAAAAATAGCTTCATCAGTCATCCGCTGCATCTTGGTTGATTACTGGGTTCTATTGATTGCTACCGACTCTCTGCGCTATTCTGACCTTCTACTTACAGTCCAAGGTTGCATCTTGTCTAACTATCTGACAGCGGCTCTGGGGTTATGGCACTCAGATGAGGGTTTTGGGCTGTGAATGAAAAATCGCAAGCTGGTTTTATCTGGAATTACCCTATACTGACCCAGAATAACCCTCAACGGCCTACAGAGGCTGAGCGCTCTTCTGCCTAATTCACCACGTCTCTTCTCATCAGGTGGCAGTGATTACATTAGTGGTTGCGTGTGTAATCTTAATCCCTGCTGACCTTGTATCTGTCTGTCTATATTTATTTCACTCTGTGTGTGGTTCATTATGGCTGAAGCTGAGACAAAGGTTGAGGAAGGAGAACCTTCTGCTCACCCTCCCCCACTTCCTCTCTCCCCCTTGGAGTAGGCCCTGCTTGAAGCGGAGGCAAACCGCAGAAAAGTAGAGGCCCATGTCCAGCGGTTGAAGGAGATGAAGGAAGCTGAGGAGGCTAGCAGGAAGGAGGAGAGGAGGAGACAGTTACGTAAGGAGGTTGAGAAAGTTGTTACCAGTGGTACCTCTAGTCTGTATAGTCAGGATACTGTTGAGTTGGTGCTGTTAACAGACACCCTCAACAGGTCTTACTTTTCTAACTCGAATCAGCGGATTCTCGATGTAGAGAATCAATGCTCTGCCATCGACCGCAAGGTCGATAAGCTGACAGCAAGCCTTGCTTCCCTGACAGCGAGGGTCAACAAGATTCTGCAACATTTGCAACTTCTTGTACCTTCTCCCCAACCTCTTCAACCTATCCCAACATCCGTTTCACCATCCCACAATCGTCCAGCTTCACCTATTGGTTCCCATGTGTCCGCTACCTCTATTCCCTCTGGCACATCTGATCAGCGGCAGCCCAAGTTGACACCACCTCCAATGTATTATGGGGAAGACCCCAAGGTGGATGTATCAGACTGGGTCACCGCTATGCAGGTGTACTTGGGCAGCTTTGTATGTCCAGAGGTGACAAAGGTAGGGACCATTCTGGGTCGTCTGGAGAGGATTGCACTCAAGCGGTGCACCTCCTCTGCAGCGAAACAGAATCTGCCCATGGACAAATGGGCAGAGCAGCTGGAGGTGGAGGGGTTGTTGCAGGCCCTGCGGGACCGGTTTGCAAACAGGGAACAGGCCCGAAAAGCAGCAGATAAGATATTGCTGCTGGGCTCACGCAGATTTGAGGGTTCCCTGTCCAAGCTCTACAGTTTGTTTGAGAGCTTGACTGCTACACCCGGTCTGGAGATGAGTGAGTTTGACCAGCTCACTCACTTCGTGCGCGCAGCGCCTCCAGACTACTCCATTGATCTCTACTATCAGGGCCACAAGGACTGGAGGTCCTTTGGCAAAGCGGCCCTGGACCTGGAGTCTCGGCTCAAGGTTCACGAATCTTCTGAAGGAAGGAGGAGACCCTCTCCCAAGGGACAGCGCAGGAAGAAAGGTGCTCTACTGGCTGCTGATGCAGGTTCTGATTCTGATGCATCTCAGTGTGGCAGTCCTCCATCTGAGACTGCATCAGTATCAGCAATTGAGCCAACCGTTCTTGCCCTGGCTAAGAACCTTGCTGCCATCTTCAAGGGAAAGACTGGCAACAACAGCAGCAGGGCTCAGCCAGCCAGAAGAGGAAAGGGAAGGGATGTGCCTCTTCGCCTCAGGCCCAGAGAGCTAACCTACCACGAGACGTCCATTGGCCAGTTAACGTCATGATGGATCCTTCTACCCTTCCCTGGAGAGCGCTCAGGATCCAGGAAGGGCAATGGCAGAAAAGGAAGGAGCGTGAGGTTTGTTTCCGTTGCCTGAAAGACTGTCCCCATATGCCTCGCAAACCTGGTTCTAGTTCAAAAAACTAGACCAGCGGAGGGAAGTGGAGTTAGCAGCTCCCTCCACTTGTGCTGATTCAGATTCTGACGAGTCTGAATCTGCATCTACCCTCACTGACTCTGTTGGAGTTGCTGAGTCAGGATCCTTTACTTACGTGGACCCTAACTTGGATGAGACGTGGCAGAAAGATGACTGTCAGACTTTTGCTGATCTTTTCCTGTCCTTGCAGGAAAAGAAAAAGCATAAATCGGCCCTCATCTTGCTGCAACCCTCCATCCTGGGAGCCAGCATCAAAGGCATTTTAGACTGTGGTTGCGACCCTCCATCCTGGGAGCCAGGATCAAAGGCCCTTTAGACTGTGGGGCTACGCGGAACTTCATCTCTCCCAAGGCTGTCAACAAGTTGCACTTGGATGGGAGATTGGTGAATTTACAGCAGCCATTGAAAGTCCGTATTGGGGACTCTTCCACAGTCCGGATTTCCTCTACTGTCAAGAACCTACCGGTTATCTTTGACAAGCAGGAGAAGGTCAGGCAGCGCCTGAACTTCTATGTTTTCCCTAATATGCCTTTTGATCTTGTCTTCTCCATGCAGTGGCTAGAGGCCACTAACCCTAGGATCGACTGGCAAATCCCTAGGGTAGAGCTCCCTAACTGTAGAGGGGACTATCAGCCTTGTGTGCTGGCTGATGAATACCATCCAGTCAGCAGTTGTTATTGTCTGAGAGCACATAGTTTTTACAGCTCTCTCGCCAGACTGCCCACACGTCTGTTTGTCGCATATGTGAAACAGACTGGTGTGGAAGCTGCTCCTTGTCCCCCACCGATTCAGCAGGTTTTGAATCAGTTTCCAGACCTGATGCAGGAGCCTACTGAACTTGTCCATAGGCAGACCCAGCATAGGATTGAGCTCCTGCCAGGTGCGGTCCCTCCCAAGGGCCGTATCCACAGGATGTCACCTGCTGAACTCGATGAGCTCAGGAGACAGCTTGAGACCTTGACCAGCAAGGGCTGGATCAGACCCAGCACATATGAATTTGGGGCTCCAGTTCTCTTTGTTCCAAAGGGAAATGGAGAATTCAGGATGTGCGTCGACTATAGGGGTCTCAATAAGATCACTAGGAAGTCTACAGAGCCCCTTCCTAGGATTGATGATCTGCTGGGTATGGTGCAGGGTTGCACAATCTTTAGCAAAACCGACCTCAAATCTGGCTACCACCAGATTGAGATGGTTGAAGGCGATGTCCACAAGACAGCCTTCAAGACCAGATACGGCACCTATGAGTACCTGGTCATGCCTTTCGGTCTTTGCAATGCCCCTGGCACATTCCAGACAGAGATGCATCGCATACTCGGGCCTTACCTGGACAGGTTTGTAGTTGTATACTTGGATGATATCCTGGTATTCAGTCAATCTGTCGAGGAGCATGCGCAACATCTGGCTCTGGTTCCCCAGACACTACATGAGGTTGAGTATAAGATCAATAGGGAAAAGTCCTTTGGAGTGACTTTTGTGACTTATCTGGGACACGTAATCTTTGGGGAAGGGCTAGCTCCTGAAGCAACAAAGGCTGCTGCAATTCAGGACTGGCTACAGCCTACCACAGTGCGTGATGTCCAGTCATTCTTGGGCCTTGCATCATACTACAGAAAGTTCGTTAAGAACTTTTCTGCTATTGCTGCACCCCTAACTGATCTCACAAAGAAAGACACCCACTTTCTTTGGACATCAGACTGTCAGCAGGCTTTCACACGCCTCAAGGAGGCCTTGATGCGTGCATCTGTTCTGAAGTTACCTGACCCTACCCTGCCCTTTGTACTAACTGTTGATGCCAGCCAGTATTGGGTTGGGGCAGTACTTCAGCAGGATGGTGGGCATGGTCTGCAGCCACTTGAGTATATGAGTAAGAAGATTAAAGTAAAGAAGCTGCAGGATTCTACGCACGAGAAAGAGTTGTATGCTCTAGTGTCAACGCTAAAGCATTGGAAGTATTTCCTCATGGGCAAACACTTTCAGATCTATTCAGATCACTCCACCTTACAGTGGATGAATATCCAAGGGGAACTGAATGACAAGCTTGCGCGCTATATTCAGTTCATTGATCTATTTGACTCTGAACTGAAACACAAGAAGGGCTGCTACAATTGTGTAGCAGACGCCCTTTCTCATAGGCCTGACGCTCTCTGCATGATCTCCTCTACTCATACTTTTGGGGCGAGCACCCGTCAGACCATTGCCCAATTATTGCCACAGGACCCGATTTTTGGCCCGATTGTCAGGAATCTGCATACTGATCCTGCCTCTGAACCAGGATACATTCTAGTTTCAGATCTGCTGTACACTTGCAACAGAGGAGAGGAACGTTTGTGCATCCCTCAGGACCGCCGGCTGAGAACACTCATTATGTCTGAGTGTCATGATGCTCGCGGCCACTTTGGGGCCTTGAAATCATTGGCGGCCCTCTCGCAGCGGTTCTTCTGGCCGAAGATGAGGAAAGACCTGCTGCACTATGTTGAGACCTGTAAGTTGTGCCAAAGGAACAAGGTCGTTCGCCGACCTCCCCTTGGCCTGCTGCAGCCACTTCCCATCCCTGATGCACCAGCACAGTCAGTGGCTATTGATTTCACAGACCGAGGGAGGACCACTCCCCGCGGTATGCGCCAGGTCATGGTGTGTGTGGACAGGTTCTCCAAGTACGCGGAGTTTGTTCCGCTGCCAGAGGAGGCCAGAGTCCCGACCGTACAGGCGGCCTTTGCGGATAGGTGGGTTACTCATCATGGACCACGCACCTCCATTGTCAGCGATAGAGATCCGCGTTTCTGCAGCAATGAGTGGCAGTCCTATTGCAAGGACTACCTGCATTCCAAACTGGATATGACATCTGGTCGTCATCCTGAAGCCAATGGGCAGGCTGAAGTGATGAACCAGATTCTTTTCCAGCTGCTGTGTCCTGTGATCAGCCCTAATCAACAGGATTGGGATCTCCATCTAGGACGGGCACAGCTAGTGTATAAGACGTCTGTACACTCCTCCACAGGGTTCACCCCTTATCGGTTGCACTGGGGACGTGAGCCACGGCAGCCTCTCGATGACATCAACGATAAGGCTACCCCCAGACTGACTCCTGGGACTGCAGCATTCACCAGACAGTACGAGAGGGATATCGAACGAGCCACAGAGTTAACCTGCTCAAAGCCCAAAAGGCTATGATCCAGCAGGCTAACAAGCATCGTCGACCAGCCCCCATCTGCGCTAGTGACTGGGTCTGGGTACTCAGTTCTGAGCTATCGCGGGAGGAGGACATTTCGCCCAAGCTGTTGCCGCGTTATATGGGTCCATGGCAGGCTTTGGATACAGTGGGAGCTGACACTTTTGGGCCATCTTATCACGTGGATGTCCGACTGCATCTACAAACCTACCCTGTCTTTCATGCATCCATGCTGTTGCCGTTTGTCCCAGCTGATGCATTTCCAGACAGGCCTCCTCAATTTGGTCCCCCGATCCCTGGAAAGGGATATGATGTGGAAAAAGTTGAGGATGAGTATGGTACAGGCCCGAATAAGGAGTACCTTGTGAAGTTTCTTTACTAGCCCCATACTGAGGATCGCTGGTTTACTCGCAAGGAGCTTCTGAAAACAGCGAAGCCTGTTATCCTCAAATATGAGGCTGCGCAAAGGGGAGAACCCCTTTGACGCTCTGCACGCCTACGCCCCTAGCTCGGAGGTCCTCGCTTCGGGGGAGGGTAGGTCTGCAATGATTTGCTGGTTCCACGTTGCCTGTAGCCTCTCTCAGACGAGGCTGTGCCATAGGTAGGGGCAGATTCGTAATTTTGTTTGGCTGAGGGCTAACCGAGAGACCTACCTGTAAGGAAAATTCGTGAGGGACATATTTGTAGATATAGGAGATATGCGCCCAGTACTAACTCGAATTTCCTACAGTTACCCTAACTGCCAATAGCAGATAGGCCCAATGGGCCTACGCTGATAGACGGTCCTATCGCCTATAGCCGGGTAGGGAGAGGCCCTAGAGGCCAAAACAGAAACGGTACCGGTCGGTCAGTCAGTCCAGTCTAGGTCGTGTCTAAGCTAGTCTAGGGTATAGATAGGATGGGGACATCGGTCCTGGGCTTTTTGGCAGTTGACACTTCGTGGTGGAAGTTGCTGCGCACACGGTATCAGGTCGTGGTTGCTGATTCCGGTTTGGGAGACGGCGGACATAGCCAGACCTTCGGAGCGCTGACCAGACTGGGGTCAACGCTGTCCGCTCTGACTCCCTGGGAGTCAAAGCGGTCTGGGCTATCGGAGGTCTGATGTGTTGGAGCGCGTGGTGCACTGCTGACCCTCCTCAGGAGTAGGGTCCTAGTGGCGATGCAGCCATAGCTGCATCTTCTCAAAGGATATCATCGTCTGGACTTCATCTTCATCAGGGACTGTTGACGCTGAGCTTCTTCTTCATCATCTGGGTGGCGATTGGCTCTGGGAGCCTGTTTCATCTTGGCGCAGGCCACTGAGTTGGATGTCAAGGTGGCGCTGGGTGTTACCTGGGGTTCTGGTGCTATTTTTAGCTGCTCGGTGTATCTGGGGTTGAGGCGCTACCCCTACCTGGGGTTCTGGTGCTATTTTTAGCTGCTCGGTGTATCTGGGGTTGAGGCGCTACCCCTCTGAGGGTAGCGCAAGGTTCTGAGGAGAGAATCCACAGTTTTGTGTGTTCTGTCACTTCGCTCCTCTGAGTCTTCCGCTGCGTTCGTTTTGTTGGGCAGTGTGACACTCCACTACCTCTCCCCTTCCTGCTGTGCATGTATGGGCGTGTACGGAGGTTTCTGTAAGTGAGCGTTGACAAAATTTCAACGGACAATCATGTTCATAACACATCGGTGCTGCATGTTCTTGCATGGTCTGATCTGAACCTCTATCAGTTCTGCTTTCAGTTCCAATCCCTCATGCATGCAGTTCAACGAGTTTGTGCTGATTCCTTGCAATTCTTTTTTTTTAATTTTTTCTTCTTCCTTCAAGAAGTGGGGGACCTGCTGAAATTCACTTTTAAAAAGTGTGCACCACACAAGAAAGGCCTTTCCGTTCTTTAACTACTTCCGACACACTGCCATTAGTGGATACTCTGTGGTTGTGATGCACTATGTTTATATGAGGGTCGTCCTTACCTGACTGCACATGCCGTCTGGTATCCTCTCAGCAATGGCCATGAGAAATGGGAAGCTGGGACATTTGCACTTGGTTCATCCGCCTAATGCAAAAAAAAATGCCACCATTTACAGCTTGCCTACACAGCAACCAAGGCTCCATCCTTACACTTCATCACACCATATTTAAAGGGCACTCACTGACCTTCACAATTTCACAATGTGCAGATAAAACTGTATGTAAATGCCTTTACCTCATAAACTCATGAGCATCTTCCTGTCGGCCATAAAATAGGTGATTAGTTATCTTGCACATTTTTGCCACGATTCTGACAGCAGAGATAGGAGCAAGACTTGACAGGGCTCGTTGAACATGCTCTTGAAGCTCACATAGAAAACACCATTCCTGCCTCCTACCTGTCCCGAGAACAAGTCCAACAACAAATAAACCAAAGTGAATACTTAGTTCCCAGCAGAGAAATCAAAGTGAACCCAGAAAACAAAAAAGCATGGCAATGAAACATAATATCTGTGACCCGATATAACATAGCAGCCATCATTTATACCTAGATGACTTGTTACGGCTTCGCTCGCAAAAACAAATAAGACGGGAAATGCCCGATGCAATCTCTCTCTCTCCCTCTCTCTCTCTCTCTCCCCCCCCCCCCCCCCCCCCCCCCCCCCCCCCCCCCCCCCCCCCCCCCCCCCCCC
>BFEA01000072.1:2253323-2264200 GCA_003427395.1 Chara braunii | reverse complement strand
GCCTTCACCCCCCCGTTCCCTCAATGGTGCACCCATCCTCCTTTCCACTGATCCCAACTCCCCACAATGGCTGCACTTCTCCCCACAAATGGCTGCACTTCTCATTTGCCCTGACCTCAAATCCCCGACTGCCACACCCATCTCACTTTTCCCTTGACCCGCCTCCCCATGGCTTCCTCTCCCTCTCCACTGCATTACAATCCCTGGTCATCCACCATCATCATGTCCCACCGTCATGTCCAGCTCGACTTCTTCACGATGTTGCCCTGCCTATGCTCCCTTCCCAAATCAGAGTCAGGAAGTAGAGAGAAACGAAACCACCATTTCCTGCTCCTCCCCTTCCCCCTCGCCCCCCCCCTCCATGGTGCACCCATCCTCCTTTCCCCCGATCCCAACTCCCCACAATGGTACAACCGAGCCACGTGCCATGCCTTCACCCCCCCCGTTCCCTCAATGGTGCACCCATCCTCCTTTCCCGTGATCTCAACTCCTCACAATGCCTGCACTTCTCCCCACAAATGGTTGCACTTCTCATTTGCCCTGACCTCACATCTCCGACTGCCACACCCATCTTCCTTTTCCCTTGACCCGCCTCCCCACGGCTTCCTCTCCCTCTCCACTGCATTACGATCCCTGGTCATTCACCATCATCATGTCCCACCGTCATGCCCGGCTTGACTTCTTCACGATGTTGCCCTGCCTATGCTCCCTTCCCAAATCAGAGTTAGGAGGTAGAGAGAAACGAAACCACCATTTCCTGCTCCTCCCCTTCCCCCTCGCCCATCCCCCCCCTCTATCTCTCACACACACACACAAAATAAGAAAACGAAAAGAAGGAGAAAATGAATAAAACAATAGAGTCACATGGCTGCGCCATTGTGTAGTGCCTTTAAGCCCCCCCCGCCTGACTTCCCCCAAACTCGTCCCACACAGCGAAGCATGTGTCCCTTTACCCACTCCCTTCCCTCAATTGATGCAAGCGTCCGTGTCTCGATATTCTTATTGATGTCAGACTGTTGGGTTCCAAGTCGACACGGGCAACTGTTGTGTGCACTAATATTGTTGTTGTCGTCCCGACAAATTGATGCTGTGCAGTTTGACTGTTACAGCTACAGTGCATTGCCAAAATTTTGTTAGTGCTAAACTGGGCACTGTTGTGCCTTGCTACCCTTAGTGCCGCGCTTTTGACTGCGTCAATGCTATGCAAATTCTTGTTGCCATAGTGTTGTAGCTTCGCTGCAAATCACTGTGCATTGCCGCATTTCGCTGCATTTTGCGGAGCTTGTGGCTGGACGTTGCTGATTGTACCTCACTACAGCATCGATGCTGCTATGCATCTAGGTCGTGCAGAATGATTGTATCCCACATTCGAATAAAGCACAGGGTGTGTGCTTTATTCGAACGCAGCCTTTTTAGGCTGCATAGCTGGGTTATGGTCAGAAGTAATGATACAGCAACCTAGAGTAGTGCTCAAGCTCTGCAAGGGTGGTTACCGCTGCGACTTGGGGGTCAGCCGGAGTGCTAATTACTCTACGTTTTGGCCACAGTCTGGCCATCCTACTGCACATTTGGCCACCATTGTGGGGCCCTCAAGCGTTTGAAGAATTCAAGGTCCTCTCACGGGAGTCTGAAAGTACCCCTCCCGAATCTGATTGACTTAGTGTTTCTCCTTTCGTCCTTCTTAGTCTCAGTCTAATCTATTAGCTACGAGAGGAAGGCGACAGGCGGGATTGGAAACTCGTAACCCGGGCCAAGGCCTCTGTGGGAGGTTCGCCCCACCGATTGCGGGAGCTCTGCCAAAACCTAGGCGAGGTTCTAGAGGCAGAGAACTGTCAGGTAACGAGTGCTTTCTTTGTGTGAGCCCACCGATCCCCTATGTGTACATCTGTCTAGTTTGATGATATATGTGTGCATGCATCCCAACAATTTGTTTTCTTTTCAGAACCCAATCAGACGAAGAGAAGGAATGCACGCATGAACCTCAATTTTGTCTTGTGATTGAAACCAGACTAAGGGATGAATTGCGGGAAGGTAGGAGGAAGGTGGTATTGCTTGCGTCTGACTGGGTCGATCAAAGGTTGGGCATTGTTTTTAGCAGAATGACCCAGTGCTATGTTTCTTGTTTGTTTTCCAAGCAAATGGTTTCGCTTAAGCCATATCACTAAGAAGAGAACTAAAGTCGAGAGTTTAATTGGAAGTAAATTGGGCGAGCTGAACATTGCTTATAAGCATAATAGTTCAATCCCCTGCCCATTTCAGAAGACAAGTCAAAGAATAACCTAAATTTTGGATATTTAAACAGTTCAAGGAAACTAAACCTTGTTTCTAAGTAGAATGGTCTAGTCATATGCCCAAAGAAAAGAAGAGTAGTTGTTCAACATGTTCATGTATAACCTAAGGCATGTTGGACATTGTTTCTAAGCATAATGGTCAAGCGTCATGCCATATGTAAGATGGGTAAATGGTTAATCATTTGGAAGATCAATAAACTATGTTATGAGAAAACAACTTGGGATTTTTGGTAAGAGACTTACCTTGGTTGCATGCGCTGGAGCTATAAGCACTAGTTCAATTTTTTTTTTTGGAGAGACACTTTCACTAAAGGAAGTGCTGCCCAAATTTCTACAAATCCAAGGAGTTGTTTAAATTTGTCTTAATTTGTCTTGACAAAAGTAAACTTTTGTCTGAGATATATACCTGGCTTTATGTCTAGGAAGTGCTACCTAATTTTTTGCTAAATCAGGGAGTTACTCAAAATTTGGCTTTGTAAAGTCAAAATCTGGGCTACCGGCCGTGCCGCCCGGGTCCCCAAAGCTCGCACGAGACCTGCCCAGGACGCCCGGTCGGGCAACTCGGCTGGGGCGAGTCCCAGCCCATATCCCACGAAAAAAATTAAACAAATCGAAATATTTTTGAAAAAAAAGTATGTTGTGCAGAATAACAAACTGAACAACTTTTGGTTGAGGACCACTTTTAAAGTCTTCACAAAAATTGAAATAAAAAATAAAATAATGTAACAAAAATCATTTCACCTCTTTAAAGGCCTTCCAACCCCTTTCAAGCCCCTTTAAGGCCCTCCTCCCCCCCCCTCCCCCGCCCACCCCAATCCCTCCAAAACGACATGAACCAAAAAAAAAAAGAAAAAACAGATTCGGGTTCCTCTCGGAGGGTGCAAAAATGCCCCATGATCAAGGGGAAAAAAAAAGAAGTTTTGACTCTTTTTTTTACACGCTCGGGTGACCCGGGCAAGAGGGTCCAAGTCGCAATGGTCCGGCTGCCTGACTGAGCGGCCGGGCCCGTGCGGGTCTGGTAGGCCAGGTCATAATTAATTTTTTGGAATGTATAAATTTTGGAAAGGCACTTTCATTAGGGGAAGTGCTGCCGAAATGTCTACAAATCTAAATAGTTAAACCACCACTATCCTCGACATCGAAACTGAGGGTGACCGGTAGGGCGGTTTTCAAAAAGGCATTTTATGCTACCGGTAGCAATAACTGTCACGACCTCTGAAGGGGTTTGAAGCTTGCCCCAACTTGTGAAGGGCTATGTACCTCTATACCCTACAGAGAGACAAGAGCGCAAAAATAAACAAATACACGAAGAAAAATAAACTTCGCTACAACTCCAGGTGAGTGAATATTTCACATAAATACAAGAACATTCGTTTTTTTGAGTTGCCCATTGTTTTTTCGGCATGCCCGCAAGCAACTGACGGACGACGCCGTTTTTATGGATGTCTGTCCAGCGCGTTTTTAGGGGAGAGTCGACAATCACAGCGCCAGCCAATGTAGGAGAAGTTTTTTTCTTTTTCCTTTTATTTATTTTTCAGACTACGAGTCGCCGACCTCCCGACAAACCCGGCCCTAACTAACCGGAAAGCAAACTTTTCGCCATCGAGGGTAGCGGTGGTTTAAATTTTGGTCTCAACAAAAAATTCAAATTATTTCTTTTAAATTTTACCTGACTTAGCATAAATCTAGGAAACCTACTCCGAAGCAAGTGCTGCCCAAATTTTTACTAAATCAAAGAGTTAGAATTTTTTTTTTACTCTGAAAGTGAAAAGTCGTTTTTTAAATTTCAAAAGTGTTGCTAAAATCTTTCTAGTTTCGAAGAGTTAGATTATATTTGGTAGGAAAACCTTTGGCGATCCACCCTGTATAGGGGAGATGTTGCCGAAAGTTTCCCTAATTTCTGACGTCATGTAGATATAGGTGTTAAACTTAAGTCGTGCGAAAAATTAAACAAGATGTGATATGGGATTTCATTCCTCATTCACGTAAAGAGTTTAGCTTGGGTACTAACCTGTGTTGTGTTATAGGTCCTCTTCGATCATTTTGATTCAAGGCTTGACTAAGATCAGTCCAATCCTACAAGGATCAACAACTTCTGTTATCTTTTGGTAACACGGTCTACGATTCAACTTCAAACTCATTCTCGTAACTCAACCTAAGGCCTTAGCCCCTATGGGTTGAATTGTTTTTTTGGGTTTTTACCCGGACTTTTATTAAATGGCCATTTAAAAAGGACCGACTGATTTCTTCTGGAAGGTTGGACAAAAGTTGGGACTTGTGTGAATAAGGCAAGGGGTGCCAATGTAGACAGTGGTTGAAGTTGACCCCGTGTAATGTGTGGTTTGTCGATGTTGAATCTGCATGCGACTGCACGTATGTTTTGTGAGTTGAAGTCCGGATTTGACCCTACCTACAATCATTTCTATATTTGAAAGGACGTCAACTGTGCTTGTGAGAGTGATCGCCTCGTGTCCTATACCTTCGTTATAATTATATTTTGTGTATCTGAGCGGTCTACTTTGACCGTGCGTAAGGATTGAGCAGATTCGTATTGAGTGAAAAGGGAGATCCCTTTTTATTCTTGTTTTTTAGATGATTATAGTTGCACGTTGAAGTCCGTTGCAGTTGTCAAGTCAAACGCCTTGACCTGTTCGAAGGCCTCCGAAGATGGAGTCCTAACCCATAGGTCGAGGGCGTCCCACCACCACAAAGAATCGAAGCCGGCCTACCGCTCACTCGTGCAGGGTGCAGACGAGGGTAGGTCGTGCAATCGACTCGCAATCGTCTAGCGTCAAAAGATTAATCTGTCAAGACGTGTCAGCCAACACTTTAGCGTCGAAAGCGATCCCCAAAATCATTGAGGACCGCTTAGTCATGAGTACCATATAGTACGCCATCATTGTGATTGCTTGTGCGTTCATGCATGGCTAGTCGGTATCACAACGTCTACGTCACCACGAGATTTATTCAGAGTCTCACGTGCAACACTCGTCCATCTCTGTTGTCAAAAGGTTGTGGGTCGAATATGAAAAAAGGGCTAGATGCCATTTACGTACGGAGTCTGGTTTTATTCTGCAAAGTGTACTGCGTAGTTAGATTGGACGTCCTAGTCGACCTGCGCAGAGCCACGCTCGGGAGATCAGCCCCCGGAGCGTCGGTTCACGCACGGGTCTGATTAAGGCGTTTGATTGCGCGTACCCCCTACAGCGAACGAGAAACGCCCTCGACCGGGCCACCTCTGCGATTGCACTCGAGTACCTGTCGCATGTGGTTCGGTAGCTCGGCGGGAATACGCCTGTCCAAGGGTGGTCATAGCCCCTTGGGCAGAGGTAAGTTGTTTCTCGCACGACCTCTACCCTGTCGTAGGGATTCACAAGAGGTACAGTTGGCGCACTCGGTCGGAGCAGCGAAAGCTTCCTTGTGAAACAGTACTGCAAAATCGTACGTGACGTGGCTGGAAGGGCCAGGCTGCGAGACCGATGCGCGAGAAACAACTTACCTCTACCCAAGGGTGGTCACAACCCCTTGGGCAGAGGTAAGCTGTTTCTCGCGACCTCTATCTTGTCGTAGGGACTCACAAGAGGTACGGCTAGCGCACTCGGCCGGACCGGCACAAGCTCCCTTGTGAAACAGTAGTGCAAAATCCTGCATGACGTGGCTGGAAGGGTCAGGCTGCGAGACCAATGCGCTCAACTCCGTAGCTGGTCTGAAATGCGGTTTTGTGCTGATCCTCCGGTATAATCACAATCAAATGGTAGTTGGACTTTAGATCTACCTTAGTAAAGTAGCTACATCCCTGTACCCTATCCAAAAGGCTGTCGATGCGAAGTAGAGGCTCTGCCTTTTTAACGGTGATAGCATTGAGGCCTCTATAATCAACGCACATACTCGATAATCCCCCTTTCTTGGGTACAAATAAAATTGGTGATCCGTAGGGAGATGTGATAGGTCGTGTCCAACCCTTCTCCGTAAGCTCTTTCTACTACTGTCGAAGTTCGCCTAACTCGGTCGGAGCCATCCCATAGATCCTCCCCTTTGGTGTTTTACTACCTGGGATGATTTTTATGGCATTCTCGACAACTCCCGAAGGCTCCTCAAACAAATCCAGGTATTTAGCAACGACAACTTCGATCTCTGGGGTGATTTAACGGCCACCCCTATCTCAAAAACAAAAACCAAGTACATACCCTCCTCTTGGTTCTGTTTATAATAATTATAGAACGTAGAGGTGAACATGCAACCATAGGAGTCAACTAACCTGCTAGCCTTATACTCAGCTAGTCTGACGGTCCTCCCATCTGGCAGCACATGCTTGAGCATGATTCGGTCCCAGACAAACTTCAACTTGGCGACCTCAAGGTAGTACATACCCAAAAGCATGTCAAATGGTAAGTTGTCGCTAACCAACGACGAAATCTTATGATTAAGTTCCCCTCCTCCATAGGAAAAGGTGCAGACCACGTCCTTGACGTAGTCATCGACAACCATGCGCTCCTCGTTGGCTAAAGTAGAAGCCACAAATCTACTTGGCCGATGCAGCCAGCCCCCAAGACGCAGCCTTTCAACAAAGTCACGACTTATGAAGTTTTGCGTGGAGCCATTATCTATGAAGGCACCATACTTGCGGCCACCTACACTGACCTCCACAACGAAGTGCTTCCCTCTAGGAGCTTTCGACATAGCCACCCAAAACTCACGAGGGTCTCCTTCCTTCCACTCCATCTGTAAGTCCTCGAAGGCTTCAGATACATCTAACGAACATAGTATTGTTTGGTCTAAACGCGTCTGCGCGGTGACAAGTGAGTCAATAGCTTCGGCCAACTCCTTAAGTGGCGAGGGAACATCTTCCACTTCAGCACAAGCAGAGGCACCTAAGCAAAGCAAATGAATCGGATTGTGCAGCACATGCTGAGGCATTACATTAAGCCCAGCCAGGATGACTAGGATGAGAAGTTACCCCTCATGGCCAGCATGTACAACAATGTGGCGCATAGCACTACCGGGGTGGCTCCCACCCAGCTACATCTTGGTTGGAAGCCACGATCAGCTCTTGACTTTCTTCTACATAAGAATCAGCCGACTGCAACGCCAGGCAACATAGAATTTGTTGTCAAATATGAGCAGCTGCTACAGCAGGCTGTGGAGTACATAAAAAGGCTCATGATGCCATGGTCGCATCTGAGAATAGGCACAAATAGCCATCCATGTTTCAGATAGGAGAAAGGATCTGGGTTAAGTCATCAGAGCTGGGACAGGAATTAGGAATACCTAGGAAACTCATGACCCAACAGGCCAACATCATGTATGATGCGCTACGTAGAAAAGTGGTCCTGTTTGAGGCGAGGTCCATGCCAGTTTCCACTTTCTGGCATAAGGACTTAGATAAGGGCAAAAAGTGGAAGGTCGTACCATATCTGGCCAGGTTAGGGCAAAGGATCATTTGATCCTTACTTTAGACGAGTGTGGTACATACGAAGTCCCCTACAGTCAGATCGAGTGGGGGCTTGAGGAGGAGGACAGTAGTGTAGGCCAGGGGAGGACCTATAATGCTGTCGTGGCTGAAGGGAGGCAGCAAAGTAGAGGAGGAGGCCAGGGCCAAAGGGGCCAGGCCACGGGAGGTCAAGGACCGGGCGCGCTGGGGGTTGGCGGTCAAAGGAGCCGCCAAGAGGGAGGTAGGGGTCAAGGTCCCCCGCCAAATCGTCAAGGTCCCAGTCAGTCCCCGTCGTGACGAGGTGGAGGGTCACCTCAAAGGAGAGGAGGGTTGCACCCAGGTTGGCCACAAGGCCGGCCTTGGGAAGATCTGGGCCTGGACCAGAGAGTTTGGCAACAGCGTATGGACCAAGGGCAGTGCATATATTGCAGTGACCCGGCCCATATTATTAAATATTGTCCTAAGTATAGACAGGCCTGATGGGCTGCCCAGGAGTCAAAAGGCAGCTGCCGGTAGGGGTTGCAACTGCCCCTACTACGAGGCCATGTGGGGAAGCGAGCACGCACGAACAGAAACTCCCACACCACATGAGCCTTCGGCAGAGGTTGCAGGCCCGTACCTAGTGAGCTGTCCAGAGAGTGCTTGTGTTAGCATCTCTCTAGTCACTTCCCTCACAGGCGTGGCAGAAGAGTTGAAGGCGAGAATTCCTGCCTGGGCCAAATTGAAGAATGATAGTAAAGGACAACTAGTGTTAGTTGATGTAGAGGTTTTCAAAAGTAGAGTAGGGGACCTTATAGATTCAGGGGCTACTCGTTGTTATATTAGCCGCAAAGCGCTGAAGAAGCTAAGGCTAGGGTTAAAAGCCCAGAAGTTGGAAGACCCCATAGTGTCCTCGCAGACAACCGCACTGTGTGTGTTGAGGACTACGTAGAGCGAGTCCAGGCGTATTTCCGCCTAGAGAAAGATGGGAAGGTGGAGAAAGTACTCCATTCCCTAACTCTCCTCGACCAGGATGACCTTCCTTTTGACATCGTCCTAGGCATGGATTGGGGAGAGGCAGCAAGGGCCACACTCCACTTGAGAGAGCATAACTGTAGGCTCCCTAGTCCATCAGGCGAGGTTAAGACTGCCCGCCTGTTTCATGTGTCTGGAGTAGACAACTCCTTGGCACATTGCTGTCTCACTGCTCCCGCGTTTGGGCGACTAGTGCGAAAGGAGCAGTTAGAGGATCAGGTCTTCGTAGCTTATATCAGACCTGTCACTGAGCCTAAGGAAGAGGATAGCCCCATGGATCCAACCATTGCCAAGTTGCTGGAAGAGTTTAAAGACGGCCGATCCAGCATAGGATAGAAATAGAACCTGGCAGTATGACTCCTAAGGGAGCAGTTTACAGGATGTCCCCTAGGGAGTTAAGAGGAGATGCGCAAGCAATTGGATGAGCTCCTTGAGAAAGGTTGGATCAGGCCCAGTTCGTCTCCTTTTGGAGGATCACGCCCAGTTCGTCTCCTTTTGGAGCACCAGTTCTATTCGTCCCCAAAAAGGAAGGAGAATTGCGTTGTCGGGGCAGAAACCCTGACAAGGGTATCTGCCCGTGTTTTTCCACGTCGGACGCTGTCTGACCTTTTTCGCTAAATTGGAGGACTTAATGAGATTGATGTTGCCAAAGTTCACTCATACCTGCGTTATGACGAAAGAAAAACGAATACAAAAAAACAGGAAAGAATTCCTTACCTCGACGTTGTTGCTGTCTCCATCACGCCCGTATCTGGATGCTTTCGCGTCCAGCTACTGGACAGGTAAGTTTTTTTTTTTTTCCTTTTTTTTTTCCCAAAATAAGAAAAATAAAATTTAAACCCTTTCTCGGTTTATGCGTGTCATCCTTACCTAGGGGCCATATCACCCCGGAGCGGCTGATTTCAGCCGCACGATCTCGAAGATCGCACGGCCGAAAATCGGCCGCACCCCTTGTCAAGTCTCGGGCTGCTCCAAAAGGAGCTAGCCCTGTAGTGCAGTTTGTCAGGTTCGATCCTCATGTCTGCGGGGTGGTAATCTGGCGACGGTACCTACTGGGCTAGCTCCTTTTCACATCAGGAAAGGAGTGGCCCTTCTATATGAAGGTCTCCTAGTGCCCAGCAGGCCACTTCCCAACGCCTAACAGGCCGAGCCTGCTAAGCCGGCTTGCTGCCGTGGCTGGCAGGCGGGGTCGGCGGCTGACAACTTTAACAGCTGCCCTACTCAGCCAGCCTCGACGCCTTCGTCTCCTGGTCCCCGGCGCACATCCCGTGGACCCTAAAAATCATCGCTTCATGCCGCCGTCCAACCTTATCGCCACGACCTCTTTTTGGCCCGCTTAGGCCCTGAATCGCACGGCTGTTAAGCCGCTCGAGCTTATTATAGGTAGACTAGGTTTAACTTTAGTTTCCCCATGACCACACACTACTGTGCCTCGTTGAAAACCGCGGATGACAGTGCCAACTACCGCTATCCCGCACAGACGTCGATGTCATGCTGCGTCGACGACTCCAGGTTCAAAAAGTTTAGGTCTTTGTTCTTGTACGATGGCGCCATCAGGGCGAAACGACGCGACCGTTGGCCTTAGCCAACGGAAAAAGAAAAAAAAGGAAAAAAAAATAAAATAATAATAACAACTAAAGCGCCAGAAGGGGACTTAGTGTCCCACAAACCGTGCAGGCGCCCGAAGAAACGGGCGACCATTTTTGTAGAGAGTTTTTCCTTTTTTCTTTTTTTGTTAGATTTCGTTTAGATTTTTTTTGTTAGATTTCTTTTTAGATTTTACTTGGATTTTTCTTTTTTCTTACTTTTGTTTTTTTTGGGTGAGTGCTCCCGTTCGTTTCAAACGAACGGGACTTGACAGGGGCAGACCGTTTCATCGGAGTCGCGCCGACTTATCAGGGGGCTGTGCCCCCAACAACTCGCCTTTGGATGAGCAAAATCGGATGAATCAGCCGCCCGTGGGCGGCTACGTTCAGAGAGAGAGAGACCAGCACTGCGCTCGTTGGATTTTGAAACGGGCTACAATGTTTGCTTGCGCGCCCAAACCTGGCGCCGAGAACGTCCGGGTACGGGCGCAGGGCAAAGGGGGAAATGAAGGCCCTGTTGAGCTGGACTCTAGTTCGACTCTGTGAAATGACTTG
>BFEA01000072.1:2237756-2252993 GCA_003427395.1 Chara braunii | reverse complement strand
CTATAAAAGCTAGCCTGCCACCCAGCAGCCTCACACTTGTGGCAATGCTGCTGGGGCATTCTACTTGAGTAGATGCTGGCTGGCTGGCTGTTGGTGTAATGAGGCGAAGTGCTGGAGGTCTGCAGAGGCACTTGGAGGAAGGAGGAGGCAGCCATAGCTAGAGGCTGGGAGCTTCTTGCCCCACCCCTTGTGCTATGCTGCAGGCTGTGGGGAAGCCGTAGCCTTGAGGCTGCAGCTGGACTGGACTGGGCGGCGAAGGGCTTGGCTGGGAAGGTGCTGCCCGACGGTCGGCACGCGGCAAAGGGTTTGAAGGAGGTTGCGTCGCCATACTCTTGGAAGGAGGTGCTGCCGAATTTTTGCAGCAACAGCACCGGGATTTTTGGCAGTACGGCAGAAGCGCTGCCGAAATTGTGCGGTGGCAGCACTGGTTTTCTTGGCGATACGGCGGAAGCGCTGCCAAATTCTTACGGCGGCAGCGCTGGTTTTCTTGGCGATACGGCGAGGGCACTGCCGAAATTTGTGGCAACGGTATTTTGCGCAGGATTATGAGAAGGGGGGTTGGACGTTGCTGCAGGGACGGTACCGCCAAGGTGGGAGTGCATCTTGAAATAGTGGGAGCGTGGTGTCGCTAGGATGTGGTGACGTTGGAAGGCGTGAAGGCGACATTGAAACGTTGTCAAATCGATGGACTTGGTGTGGCGGTCGTCTCGTTGAGGGCGTTGCGGCATGCGGCACCTGCAGGAATTGGCAAGGCCGTTGTTATTTTTTTGCGGCACGTTGAATGAGCGGGGTTTGAGTCCGGGACCACCAAGTATTGCGGCAGGCGTGTGGTGACCTGACCTGGTATTTGGTGGATTGAGGTGGCGCTATTTTTAAGAGAAAGGAGCCGCTGAGACTGTGTGGGATTTGAGAGGGGGAGCACTTGTTTAAACGGCGAGCTCACTTCTGTGTTGGTGAGCGGCGCCTGAGTCAGTGGTGGTGTTTGAAGGAGGGTGTGGTACATCCTCGTGAACGGCCGCAACGTGAGTTGTGCGGGCCCCTTCTCTTGAGAAAATATTTGGCTTTCTTGAGTGAGCCAACTCAACTTCATTCAAGGTCAGTAGTGAATCAGTTCCCTTGCACACCCGCGTGAACCCCCTACCTTGCACGACCTCGCTTTGAATTTAGGGGAAAAGGTAGAGTTAGAGTGTGATGTCATGCGTGTGGAAAAAGCGTTGACTTTGTTTTGGGGATGGATGAATCTCTGGATTGTTTCTTTTCTTGATTGTGCAGGTAGGTTGGGAGATGCATGTGAGAAGGAATCAGCATTGTTTGATCGAGATAATAATGGGGATGCTTACCTTTCTCCCACTCAGCCAGAATGCATGTGAAAGAAAAGAGGAGAAATAAAAATAATAATAATGAAAGTGTGAACAGGCGGGTGCCGAAAGAACGAAAGTCGTGGAAAAATCAAAGGAAAAGAAGACAAGGGAACACCTTAGTATCTTCCCAAGGATTTTTCCATTCTATCCCGAACGACCACTTTCCTTCTATGCCCATCTAAAAGTATCTTACTTCTTTTTCTTCTTGATTTGTCTAAGTCAACCCTTAGCTTGGAGGCATTGAGCAGTCGTCTGCACTTGAGGGTCTAGGCTTCTTCACTCTAGGAGGCATCTGAGGTGGGGGTTCGTTGCCTTAGGGGTCGTCCCTGTTATCGACTCGGAGCGGACCGCTTATGCGGGGGGATACCATGCTGTTGCGGTGGAGCCAGCCCAACTTCTGAGTCCTGAACAACGTGTTCGGGCGAGGAGGAGGGGTATTCCAGACCACTTCCTAGAGGGTAGGGCTTCTTGAAACTAAGAGCAGTCGCCTCCTCATGCTTTCAGGAAAAGGGGGGGCTGAATCTAGTACCCTGTTGGGTGGCCATTTTAAGCGCCACCAACGCATGGGAGGGCTGGCGCCACAAGAAGCCTAGCCCGTGCTTCAACTAGTGTTAAAAGAAGTACAAATAGGCACTACTTCCGCGGTCGGACCGTGACATAAGAATCACGGCCCGGAAAGGGAAGTGAGAATCGAACATGGAAATTGTTATATCTGAATTTATTTTGACAAAGTTACCGCTTCGTCGTTCAGATGCTTGCGGGGGAGATGATCCTCCAATTGTTCAACACACGCGAGGCGACGGCTGATTGGTTAGCGGTGCCGACACGATCCCGCGCCGGTATGATACGGAAAGGAAGGTTGGTATACAACCCGCTTGAAGTTTTCTTGGAACGGGATGTGCCACGATTCTGGGACGGGAGTGTGAGGGAACCACCGCGGAGCTATATTTTCTTCATTGAACCAGGTCGACATATTGTGCAATATGATTTTGCGCCCCTAATCCATCACGGGATTACGGAGACATGAACCTAGTTGTGGTTCACGAGGAGTGCCCAGGAGTAGAGAACATTCCTAAGGTTAGAGAAATGTTTCTCTATATTAAACTCCATTGGAACGATCAGCAAGGCCCGTCCAGCCTCCTTCATCATGTGAGACGGGTGCGAGCGAATAGATTTAACACCATTCGCTCGGAACGTTTCGATGTCGCCGCGTTTTATGACGAGGCTTGTGAAATTTACGAGCGCCTCTTCTAACAGGTCGCTTCTTCGGTGTGCAGATGCCTAGCGAACGGCGTGACTTCACTCAGGCCAGATATCTACTGATTCGCGACATTGCGGACGAGGAGTTGATCCGGCGAGCGGAGCGATTATTACTGGTTCGAGATGGAGCGCCCACACGTTGGATTGGTTTTATTGGCCTGCTCAACGATGGGCATGGATTTTTTCCTAACTAGCGCACGGATGTTCGTGCCAATGTGGCACGACTTCCGAAAGAAGTTCACGGATATACTTTATACTTCCACCCCGCGAGCAACCTCCAATGCCTTTCCCGGGTCATTGTGAGCGTTAAAATTACCCTATCCGGGGAGCGTTATGGAGTCATCCGAATTAAGGACACTACAACCCCGCACCTGTTTCGGATGCGTCAGCCGTTCCACGCTATAGTTTGGAGGCTCGCCTCACGGGTGGCTTCTCTCTATGATACGCGGAAGGTCCGAGTCTTGCGAGGTGGACGCGTCTCCACCTTGACTTTTGACGACGAGGAGCTTACACGACTCGGCTGGATAGAGGCTGAGGCCTGGGAGGGCCGACAGGTTTATAGTAGGCGCACCCTCTCGAATCAGGTGCAGTGGTAAGTCGTCCTTATAGTAGGGTCACAATTCCGTGACTCTACAGGGGTAATAATAACCAAAAAAACAACAATCTTGTGTAGGTAGGCCAACCAGATGGATAGTATCTGGATTGCCCCGATGATAGCACTATCATGCTCATGCATCGAGGGGTAATCGACCGCTCGAAAATACACTGAACAAAGCGAAGATCGGACATCTGAAAAGGTGGCGAGAGATCAGGAAACGAAACATTTCCACACCAAGTAACCTCGTGTTGGGGATGGGTACTTTGTCATTCATGGAACAGAGAGAGTAATTATCACCTAGGAGGGCAAGCGACTAATACAATTACATTCGCCCCTCCAAATAGTTGCCCATGGTACGAAGGTGATCGATCCGAGAATTGAAATATCGATCAGGAGTCAAACCACTTGTTGATCTGCACGGTACCAGTGGTATTTACTAGTAGAAGTTGTCCATGACGGATCTCCCGTCCTTGGACAGCGGTATAATTGTTTCTTCGGTCAGGTAGGCAGGGAAGAATAACCTTGGCAGGTCATCTCATTAAGTCAAAATATTGTTTATGTATTGGTTTTATTCATGAGTAGGGGATTATAAAGGGACTAGGATTATACGTTGGTTTCACGTTTGGTTGAGGCCGTCCTAGTCGACCGATGCTCGTTCGTAGCAAGGAGATCAGCGCCCTCGGGAACGGACAACGTTCGGGTCCATTCGCGTTAACCAAGCGTACCTATACTCCAGTGAGCGAGCAAACGCCCTCGGCTAACCTACCTCTGCAATTGCATGTAAAAGCTTTCGCACATGGGTCAGTAGCTCGGTAGGGATACGCCCCTGAGGGTGGTGACAGCCCCTTAGGGAAGGTAAGGTGTGCCCCGCGGGAACCTATCCTGTCGTAGGGGACCGTGGGATGTACAGCTGGCGCACCCGGCTAGCGGCGAAGGGACAATGCCACCGTGTCCGTCTTGGCGGTTCGCGGTATTGTTTATGCATCGTCCTAAGTTGTCTCTTGATATTTTTTTGTTCCAACTCCTACGTGACATAGCCGGGAGGGCCCTCGCTCACGTGGGGGCCGATGCGCTCGACAGCGTATGTGCATAGACTATAGGGGTCTGAATGCGATCACGGTAAAGAACGTTGAGCCACAGTCCAGGATAGACGATCTCTTAGATCGGGTGCAGGGTTGCAGATATTTTTCGAAGATCGATCTAAAGTCCAAATATCATCAGATAGAGGTCCATCCTGATGACCAGTATAAGACGGCGTTCCGAACTAGATATGGGCATTAGGGGTTCATAAAG
Organism: Chara braunii; assembly: GCA_003427395.1. Lineage (NCBI taxonomy): Eukaryota > Viridiplantae > Streptophyta > Charophyceae > Charales > Characeae > Chara > Chara braunii. Next base: position 2,248,481 of record BFEA01000072.1, on the reverse strand, counting down.
ATGCCCTTTGGACTGACTAGCGCGCGTGCCACATTCCAGTGTTGTATGAATGATTTGTTTACGCCTTGGTTTGATAGATTTGTCGTAGTTTATTTAGGCGACATCCTAGTGTTCAGTAGGACCCTCCAAGAGCACCAGGGTCATTTGAGGCAGGTCTTGGAGAAGCTGAGAGAGGCTAACTTCAAGATCAACGCGAAGAAGTGTGAGTGGGCCAAGACACTTGTCTTGTACTTGGGCCACGTTTTGGACGGAGATGGCATTAAGCCTTAGGACAGCAAGATAGCGGCGATTAGAGATTGGCCGATGCCCCGAACACTGACCGAGTTGCGGTCATTCTTAGGCCTAGCTAACTACTATAGGAAGTTCGTGAGGAACTTCTCGACTATCGCCGCTCCCCTCCGCAGGTTGCTCAAGAAAGAGGCAATTTGGCAGTGGGATAAAGACTGTAGGTCTGCGCTAAAGAAGTGCGTTGATAGAGTATCCTTTCCTTAAAGTAGCAGATCCGTCCTTGCCATTTGTCGTCACCACGAACGCAAGCCAGTACGGTATAGGCACCGTGTTACAGCAGGACGACGACAATGGCTACACACCCGTAGAGTTCATGTCAGCGAGGATGCCCTCAAAGAAGGTCGCTACCTCGACGTATGAGAGGGAACTCTACGCTCTCACGCAAGCCTTAGAGCACTGGAAGCATTACCTGCTTGGGAGGCACTTCAAGGTGTATTCAGACCATGAAACGCTTAGATGGCTGAAGGCCAAAATGACACCTACGTTGACTAGGTGGGCCGCTGAGATAGACCAGTATGACTTTGAGCTCAAGCCTGTCAAAGGCAAGTACAATGTACTTGCGGATGCTCTAAGTAGGAGATCAAACTACTTTGGAGCTATAGTTCACTATATGGAGATAGGGAGTGACCTGCATGAAAAAGTTAAATGCATATGCACAGGACCCTATTTATAGCAACCTCCTCAAGAGAGTCAAGGAGGCCCCAGAGACTGAACCAGATTACCGCACTACAGAGGGATTGCTACTTGAGAAGACCCACGAAGTAAGCCGTCTGTGCGTCCCTAACAACGAGGAGATCCGTAGTTTGATCCTAGGGGAATGCCACGACAACGAGGGACACTTCGGTTGGAAAACTTTAGCCAACCTGATGCATGCGTATACGTGGCCAGGAATGAAGAACGACTGCATAGAGTACGTCCGGAGTTGTAAAGTTTGCCAAAGAAATAACACCACTACCCGTGCCCCTTTAGGTCTTCTCAGACCCTTGCCTATTCCTGATCAGCCAGGAGATTCAATGTCCATTGACTTTATGGATGCCGGCGTCAAGAGCAGGCACGGCAAGAGCCAAGTCATGGTTATAGTCGATAGATTTAGCAAGTATGCAGTTTTTGTTCCTTTACCTGTAGAGGCACGCACCGAGTTAGTAATTCAGAAGTTTCTTTATTTTTGGGTTAGTGAGCACGGCGTCCCATTGTCTATTGTTAGTGATAGAGATACCTGCTTCACGAGTCACAACTGGCAGGAACTAATGAAAGTCTACGGGTCAAAGTTGTTGATGTCATCTGGCCGTCATCCAGAGACTAACAGTCAGACTGAGCAGATAAACAAGATCCTGCAGCAAGTTATGCGTACGTACATTAGACCAGATCAAGTCAATTGGGACGAAATGTTGCCAAAGGTAGCCAGTGCATACAATAACAGCGTGCACTTGTCCACCTGTCGCACTCCCAATGAGTTGCACACCTTTAGACCGCGTAGACCATTTGAAGGACTTAACCGGGATCAGATTCACAGGCTACCGCCCAGTACCAGGGAGTTTGCGATACAGCACGAGAAAGAGCTAGCTACTGTTGTTGAGAACCTCAGGAAGGCCCAGCACCAGATGATAGAACAGGCTAATAAGCACCGTCGTCCGTCACAGTTCCAAGTAGGCGACTTAGTCTGGGTCAAGTCCAAAGAGTTTGCTCCTGAGGAAAACATCTCGCAGAAGTTACTGCCCTCGTATAGAGGACCGTGGCCAGTTCTAGAAGTTAAGGGCAGAGAGGATGGGTCGTCCTACATAGTAGAGATCCCAGCACACCACACCTACCCTGTATTTCATGCATCAAAGTTGTTGCCGTGTGCCACATGTCAGCAGTTTCCATCTAGAAGGTCCATGATCGCTCCAGACATGGACGGAAGGTACGACATTGACGGCATCGTAGGTGAAGATGTATTTAGAACAAGAGGTAGAGGTCGTCCACAGAAACAATATAAGGTCGGATTTGCTTATCAAGAGCCAGAGGACGACCGCTGGTTTACAAGAACGGAACTTCTAGAAACAGCTCCCGACATAGTTAGAGCCTATGAGAGAGATAAGAAAGGTAAAGGTCCTGCCTTGGACTGAATTATTCTCGGAGGACCTCGAATTTAGGCCGGCGGGAGTGAAACGGTTTTCACCTATTAGCAGTAGCGAATGCAGATCCCAAGGCTCGATCCCCAGTCCTCACCTTACCTGTGTAYAGTACCTRTGTCGACCCTGAGAGTTGAACCCGTGACCTGGGTGTGTTTGCAGAAGTGGTAGTCGGTCGTAGGGTCTGTAGGTGTAGGGGTTCGATCTGTAGATCTGTTGGGTAGAATTCTTAGGGAGTTCTAGAAGTCGTAGCTGTAGAACTTCCGAAGGGTCAAGGTCGTAGCTGCTACAGTCCTGAAAGGTCAAGGTCGTAGCTGCTACAGTCTTCGAAAGGCCAGGACCCAGACTTCTTGAAGGTCCTAGTAGTGGCCTTTTGCTCACGTTTAGGCTGAGGCAAGTGGGCAAGTGGTGGAGTCTACCCGTGCTGAGTCAGCAGTCCCAATCCCAGTCAGTCCTAGTCCAGTCAAGCAAGTACCGCATGGGACTGTGTGMACCACGGGCATGGGAAAGGGCCAGACCAACGAGCTACAGAAGTATAAATCAAAGGGCAGCGTCCAGCCATTCATTCATTCCTGCATGAGCCATGCGGAAGCGCTGCCACAGCGACTTGTGCGAGGTGGTCTGCAGTGAGCCCGAGGACGAAGTGGGCGAGAAGGAGTTTAGCCATAGCAATAGGATAGCAGCAGCCATAGCCGTCATAGCTATAGGTAGAGTGTAGCGTGTGTGTGTGTGTGTGTATGTGTGTACAGAGTATCGCATGTGGGATGTCCAGGGTGATCCTGTGTGTGCGAACAGAGAGTTGTGTGGGCGCTGTGTCGCCATAGCCATTGAAATGAACTTGTACCTGAACGGCGTTCTTATCTCTGAGTTTCGAGTGGGCGCTTGTCGCCAGTTTGCTGCGCACCTGTTTGCATGCATGTGAACGTGTGAAAGATAGCGAGTCTGATTGCAGCTTTCTGATGTCCTGGTCAAATGGCAGTAACTTTCTGCCAACTTCCAGCCACATCAGCAGAGCAGTGGAGTCTCCCAACACTGTCAAGTGCGCAATCACGGTTGAGGACATGTTGGGAAAGTAGGCACTCTAAGAAGGCAAGCACCTCCGAACACCACCAACCCAACTGCATAACCAACCTCCCTGTCTTAGTGACCTTTCTTCCCACAATCCCAATCCCTGTGCTATGTCCGCACCCCATCTTGCCAAATCAGTCTCAGATAATGCCACATCAGCATCTGCTATTGTCATGTGAGCACCACATCACCATGCAAGACGCCATTTTTGTGCCACGGCAGATTTGTTCATGCCATGTTAGGTCCCTCGTACGGCACTTCACTCCCCGTAGACTTCTGACTGCTGATTACTATTGCCATGTCAGCATGTCCCTCCATATTACCAGAAAGTAATCAAGGTGACAGCTCTAATCAAATTGCAATGAGCCTGTTTCTCAATGCTAACCATGTTAGGTCCCTCATACAGCACTTCACTGGCCGTAGACTTCTGACTGCTGATTACTATTGCCACGTCAGCATGTCCACCCACATTGCCAGAAGGTAATCAAGGTGACAGCTCTAATCAAACTGCAACGATCCTGTTTCTCAATGCTAACTGTTCAAACACTTCACTCAGATGCACATCACACATGAAACTGATGAAGACATAGACGAAGGAAGAGGAGATAAGAAGAAGAGTAGAGAGAGAGAAGTAGAAGAAACTCTTCAATAACCAGAAATACGATATCACTATTTCCCCTCTTCTCCACAGGGCACGTCTTCCCAATCTCTTCTCTCTCCCTTGCCAAGCGTCTCCCTCATCATAATGGTCAGCACAGCTTCTGTCTCACCTCCCTGATCAAGATGCAGCTCACTCTCTTACCAAGCATATCTCACTCTGGTGACGCCTCTTCTAGGCAAGGACATACCCAATCCAGCCTGAGAACATATTTGCAGCAAGACTGGAGCGGTGTAGAAGAGCATCAGTCTGAAGACTCCGGGTAAGCAGATCTCCCTACACTCTCGCCTACAGCTACAGAGGCAGCGCCCAGTTCACTATGGCTCCCCCCCTATCCCTCTGCTTCTGCTGGGCACTGTGAACTCTCCTCCGGCGCATCAGCTCAGCATGAACTCGTCCAAGCAGAACGAGTCCACAACCTGAATCAGGGCCTGCTTTTGTAGTGTTGCCTATGCCGGGGCCTGCATCAGGATGCTTCCTTGAATGCCCGAGAAGATTTGGTCACGCCCTGTGTGTGCCTTGGTCCAGCGAGTTTGGAGGTGTCTAGAAACTTTGCTGTGTGCCTTCGGGTTGCGTGTGATCCGTGGACAACATGACTTCTGTGGAAATATTAAACTCTTGGTCTACTGTGCCTGTGCTGAGCCTGACTATTGAGTCATATTGACTTTTCTCAGGCCATGGTTGACTTTCCCCGGCTCTGGAGGGGTGTATGTTTGAGACCATGTACCCCTACCCTCTCGACCTGAGGGACATTTCAGACGACTCCTGGCCCTAAACCGGAACTTTGACCCCACAATTCAGACACAAACTGAAAGACACGGCCTTAGGCCCTATCCCATAGCCCTTCCATTCGTGTTTCCTTGAATTGCAGACAACCCACCTGAGTTCCCTTAAACAGGGTTGCAGATGCAAAGGGAATTCACGGGTATCCAGTGGGCCGCACCCAGAAAGGATCCTAATTTGACGCCCTCATCTTCGCTCAAACTGCCAGTTGCACCCATCCATGCTTTCTGTAAGAGAATTTCGATTCCTGACTGGGTCAGCCTCTGCCAGCATACCTGGAGGCTGTGCGGGGAAGGCTTGGCATACTGGGCCCAGGGGGTGCACCGGAAGAGTGCACAGACTTTCAAGTCCCCCCACCTTGGCAATTTTAAATTCTTATTTCAATGCTAGCATCCCAAAAAACAGGGATGAAGAGTATGTTCTGCTGTACCAGAGAAAAGTGTTAGGGAAAAAAGGTTATACTTTTGCCCACAAAAAGGGTTGGTGCAAACCGGACGGATATGACGATCAGATCCCTGTGATGCAGTTGGGCTGATCTTTCAGGCTACCGTGAAATATTCTGGGTCAACGAAATTGGGCCCATGGCACCAGGGGTTAAAAGGTACGAGAGCCAGAGAGGATCCAAATTCCATTTCATTTTCTCCAGGTGAACAACAAAACATAGCACAGTTTTTGCAGAATATGAAGGTTACTCACAGGAAGTCTTGTGGGAAGCCTTGCAGAAATATGCAGCCAATGGTCTGGTATATGTCAGGCATTGCAGAACGACATTTGCAAAGCAGCTGTTCCGCCATCCAATGCAATTCATGCGTTTATTTCACAGGGAGAGCATAAACATCACATAGAGAAAATCACATGCAGCAATGATACCAAAAGAAAATCAGTAACCAGCCCCTTAACTATCTCCAGATCCACAAACACACTATATCTCATGCAAATCACCTTTCTGAAGTTTTCTCATCATCATGATGTAATTTCGTTCAGGTGCCAATGGCCATCACCTGTTGGCTACTTCCCTGGACTCCACTTGCAACACAAAGTTACCAGGTTAGGACCAGCTTTCCACAAAGTCATGTCGAGAGGTCCTATGGACGCATCAGAAGTCCAGAGGTGGCATTAGGGCACAGCATCCACACTGAGCGCCCACATCTTGGAAAAGTTGACTCAGGCCCGAGGACAGCCAAAAGCCATACTCTACTTGGGCCAAAACACCCCAAGATTTCTTGGGAAGCCAACCACATTGAAAAGATCCGCTTCAATGGATCGCATCCATGTCGCAACAGCAAGATTCACACGATATGGGTACACACAGAGCTTAATTACAACTAGAAATGATACACACAGGTTTCTCAAGGTTTGCGGCAATGGCCGCTCTCTGCACTGCTGCGCCGAGAAGTACTACTTCTGTTAGCTGAAGCCGCCTCGTAAAATCAGCGATGCCGATAAGGCTATAAGAGTTTGGCAGCGGTGATTTCCCATTAGCTGCCAAGACTTTACTGGAATGTTCATCAGGTTGTAACGACAATGACAGCATCAGTAGTAGTCTACCTGTCAAATTCATGAATCCCCCGTGTGCTTGCTCAATAGTGTGAGGCAATGTGAGGTGCTGTCTCACGTAGTTGCTCTTTGGGGAACCACCTATCCTACTCCGGGCCCTGCCGCCTCATAAAATCAGCGATGCCGATAAGGCTATAAGAGTTTGGCAGCGGTGATTTCCCATTAGCTGCCAAGACTTTACTGGAATGTTCATCAGGTTTAACGACAATGACAGCATCAGTAGTAGTCTACCTGTCAAATTCATGAATCCCCCGTGTGCTTGCTCCATAGTGTGAGACAATGTGAGGTGCTGTCTCACGTAGTTGCTCTTTGGGGAACCTCCTATCCTACTCCGGGCCCTGCCGCCTCATAAAATCAGCGATGCCGATAAGGCTATAAGAGTTTGGCAGCGGTGATTTCCCATTAGATGCCAAGACTTTACTGGAATGTTTCATCAGGTTGTAACGACAATGACAGCATCAGTAGTAGTCTACCTGTCAAATTCATGAGTCTCCCGTGTGCTTGCTCAATAGTGTGAGACAATGTGAGGTGCTGTCTCACGTAGTTGCTCTTTGGGAAACCACCTATCCAACTCCGGGCCCTGGTATTGCCATCTGATCCTAAGTTATTCACTCGGTCTCCCCCTCACAAAGTTCAGCCTGATCCACAATGCGGTCAATATCGTAGTTACAATCCATAGCAGGTGAGATCATTGATCTGCACCAAGGGAAGGATTGTCCTGTGTTAACAGCCAAAAACTTCAGAGCATGAAAAACAAGAAGATGCGATGGAACATCGATGGTATAAGATAACCATCAGCATCTCCCTTTACGTCTAACTTCCCATAGTCCTCTGTATGCGGGTAGCAATTTCTAAGGACTTCTTCTGGCACAAATTCCTTCCGACTCCACCCACACTAAATCACTGACTGCAAACTTCGTCGGTTTACGGTGCTTATTAGTGTACTCTATCAATTTGAAGTGGGTATGCCTGATGCTCTCAGTGAATTTTTCCAAACCTTTTTCATTCTTCAGTGCAAACTCACGGGTCATGTGGTAATCTCCAAATCTGAACTACAAACCGATCTAAGCAGCCTCTAAATAGGTCATTCATGCATCTTTGAAACATTGCAGGGGCATTGGTCACGACAAACTTCCAATGACCATACCTTATCTGCAATGCCGTTTTGTGCTGGTCCTCCGTCTATACCTCAATCTGACGATATTCCGACAACAGATCTATCTTACAGGAGTACTTGGGGCCCTGCAATCTGTCCAACAGATCATCTATTCGTGGTAGTGGTTCAACATTTTTCACGGTTATAGTGTACAGTCTCCGGAAATCGGTGCATATTCGCAACTCACCTTCCTTCTTGGGGACAAACAAGACCGGTACACCATACGACCCCTTCAGTATCTTGCTCCCAGGCTCTATCTCTATCACGGCACTTAATATCACACTCCACAACTCCACTCGGGGCTTCCCCGTCACTTGAACGTTTTCAGCAGCGATTTCACTGGGGGAGGTACCTCTTCCTCTTCTACCTTGCCTTTGCTCACAGGCCTACGTATGCCACAAACACTTGGTCGACTGCTCTTTCCTTTAACGCGTGTCGAGCAAATGAAGGTGCATTAAAAGGATAGAGCGGACTGGGCCCCCGACTCGTGGTAAAGTCTAATCTTCTTTTTACTACCTTCACTATTGGGAAGCCAGACCCAAACGATGGCTGTGGCCCTGGCACCACCCAAAAACATGGTGTGTGCAGTCCAGGGCCCCAAATTGGTCCAGAGTTGGCCTAAAGGACCAGTGTGGGAGCCATGCATACCACACTCATAACTCCCTTTTTTTCTTTTCTCTGCAATTAATATAAAGCCGCATTCGTCTGCTGAACGAGTATGAACAAGGAAGGAAAAGAAGGAAAAACACAAGTAATGACAAATGTAACCTGAATGCGAGAAAGGACAAGGAGGACATATATTTTTCTCCGTGCCTAAACAATGCCGAACTTGATAAACAATATTGAAAACATATTTCCTACCACTTCAACGGGTCGGGTTGTTTTAGCAAAAAGAGAGCTATGTTAACCTATACAGTTCTCCAAAAGGAGAGCGAGCAACGCATCGGTATCCAATGCTATCCATCCATGGAACACAATGGCAGTTCATACGGCACGCATTCCCCGTACAAGCACAAGTGCCACACTGACTACTGACAGACCTTGGAATCACACAGCACAGATTCAGGACTAAACCCTGCACACAGGCGAAAGAGGGCCCAAGGGTCTTTCGTGGCACAGACAAAGGGGGGGGGCGTGAATAAATGAGTTACCTGTTGCCGCAGTTGATAAGACCACAAGGAGGGCCTCTCACCTCCTCCCAGTCAAAGAATGTCTGAAACCGGCCGTATGGATAAAGAAACTGCACAAGTCAACAGGGAGTGCATGCACAAGAACAGAAGTAACACATTCACTTTACTGCTACAGATCATTGACAGTAGCAAGAATATACTGTTGACTGCTTGGTGATGCCAAAACTGCACATATCAAAACAGGAATCGCAGAGATAATAAAACCACAGAAAAGCAGGAATTACTGAGTTTCCAAGGAAATGCTCCAATGTCAATCCGGTTGCAATGGGTTTGCACCAAACTTTGTGGCTCTCCCTGTAGCAGGGAGAATGTCTGCTTCCCATTTTTTCTCCCTTTCTTGAAGTTTCTTCCGCTTTTCTTTTATTTTCCCAATCATTTTTGCAAAGGCCGGAAACCGGGTCCAGCGTCCCTCACATCATGCACCCATTCTACACTTTTTTTCGTTATGGTGAAGGGACCCCGAGGTGTCCGCATTGATTGCTTCCTGTTAGCTGGAAGGATATACCACCCCTCACCCCTGTTACCTATGCCCCTCTGTTTCTGCTGTACTCCTACACACTGCGATCTTCATCCCAAAGTGAATACAGACCCTAGAAATCTTCAACCTCCTTTGGTTTGGGATGTCTGAGGCAAAGAACCTAGTGCTCGCAATGGGCTACCTCCTGACTCTAAGTACTGTGAATCTCTGGATAGTGACTCCCTTCTAGTCCCTATTTTACCAGTTCTCCTGTTGTTATACCCATAAAGGAATCTGTTCCTCCAAAGGTGGCCCTGACTGTAGTGTTGCTGCTGGCTCTGAGTTATGCCAGTCTCTCCACCGAAATTGTGTACCCATAAAGATAATCACAACTGTGCCATGCGCCAGCCAGGTTCGACTGAATCTTTTCTTCATTTCGTGTTCCCTCTCTGATTGTTGCTGGATGGCAACCTTTGCCTCCACTTGCATCTATTATCTGCTTCCAAAAGCTCTTTGGTTCCCGCCCAGAACTTATGCAATGAACTCGGTTCAAATCCTCACAGCCACAAGTAAGCGTCGTATCTTTTGGTCCAAGTCAAGATTCAGGGGTCAAACGTCGTGTCTCTAGCTTCAGAGAGGTCTGAGAAAAGTCCTAAGGCCAAGGGGTGTGCGGTCAAGAGTCAACTGAGGCAACCTGTGCCCCTGCATGAGACAGTTGACTCTTGGAAATTCAAGAGTAAGGCCCAACCTGGGAAAACCAGACCAAAAGTCCGAGATTTCTCAGCAGTCAACCACACCGGTAGATCAGATGCACAATCAAAGGCTGTCTGCATTGTTCTAGAAGGCAACCTGTTCTAGAAGATCCCAGGGCCCAAACTGAGGCCAACAGCAAATCTGGGCCGCTCACATTAGGAAATCTCCACTGTTGGAGGAGGCAAGCGGAAGCAGGCTCGGGATGGTCAACGCTATAAAAGAGAAGCCAGGCCCAGCAGCTGGGTGCCTCACACATACTGGAGGCCAGACTGATGCTGGGCAAGGTAAGGAGATTTGCTGGTGAGAGGCAGGGTGAGGAAGAGGGTGATCAGGACTGTGAGCAGAGAGAGTGTGAGTGTAGGAAGCTTATTTTGACTTACCTGGATGCTGGTGATACTGGAGATGCTGCTTGTCATATTAATAGGTTGACGAGGGTTGGCACCATCCTCCATAGCCAGCATTGATGCTGGAAGTTGGGCACCTTAGCTGGTACCTGCTGAGGGACTTCATCAGTGACTTGCATAAGCGGTTAACAGGGACCCCCACTTTTCAGCCCAGGTTAACCCCCTCAACCCTGAAAAGTGCATTGGAGATCATTTTTTTTAGCTTTTTCCATTGTTGCACCCCCCGACGGTCGGTGGCCCTTGACTGGTCGGCTGCCGACCCGCCGACCGATCGGCTGGTCGGCACCTACCGGGGTCGTC
>BFEA01000072.1:2219466-2237448 GCA_003427395.1 Chara braunii | reverse complement strand
CTCCAACCCCAACCCCCCCATACCCCCCCCATCCCCAAGAGTTTCTCAGCGGATTTGGGCTGTACTCAGCAAGCGCAGTACAGCCCCCAACTCAGACTTGAAAAAAAAATCAGTGGACAGACCGCCGACCGGTCGGCCCAACTGGTCGGCTGCAATATGGTCGGTGGTCGGCGGTCGGGGTCGGGGTCGGCGGTCGGCGTCGGCGGTCGGCGGTCGGGGTCAGCGGTCGGCGGTCGGGGTCGGCGGTCGACAGGGATGCAACCCTGTTTTTTTCTGTTTTTTTTTTTCTTTTGCCCTGTTTTATTTTTGGTCAAGGTCTGTGTGTGTCAAGTTTGGTGTTTGTTGGGGTCTTGGAGTCGACTGTTTTCGCTAGCCCTGAAAATTCCTAAAAATCCTGAAAACTGAAAAGAGTGAATTTTGCATGAAAACACACTTTTGCCTTGCTGTTTTATAGGTTTTTTTTACTTTTTTAAGTTTTTTTAGCTTCTTTTTCAATGTTTTTTTTGCAAGTATTTAGTATGATCTCCACTCTATGAATTGGTGACAAGTTTGGTTAAAATGACCCTTGGGTTTTGTTATAAATAGCCTGAGAAGTGGTCTGAAAATTGAGGCCTCCGTCAAACCACCACTACCCCTGCCAGCCTAAATTCACCTTTCCTGGCCTTACGGACCGGGTTCTTAGGGGGGGGCGGCGACTTGCAGGTGCAGGTGAGTCCAGTCCAGGGATTTTCAAGCGCCAACTTTGGCAATTTTTCGCGCGCTGAAGAATTACAGAAAAAAATCTGAAAATTTGAGATCCTGTAGATTAGATTGTGGTCTTTCTAGGAAAAACGTCAAAAAATAAAAATACAAATACTTAGACCGTGAAATAAATGCCGTGCTGTTTCGTCGCAATTTCCATTCTTGCCACTCTACAACGTGTGGGCCAACGGGAGAAGTACCCCAACTTCCGCAATTTTTTGCACTCAGAAGGATGACTCGACAACTCTGCAAATTCACATGCCAGTAGATTCTGTCGTGGACTTTCCATGAAAAATATTCCCATATTCCATTTTTGCCGCTCTATCACGTGTCGGTCAACAGGAAAGGCACCCCGACTTCAGCGATTTTTCACGTCCAATACAATACTCTAAAATTTCTGAAACTTGGAGGGTCCGCAGATTTCGTCCTGATCTTTCTAGGAAAAATATTCAAAAATATTTTAAAAAAAATAAAAAACATCATTTCAACCCCGAAATAAATCATGGGGGCAATTCGACGCATACTCCAGTTTTGCCACTCCGCCAGTTCCCCCACTGTGCTACCAGTAGCCCTCATGGACCTGTGCTACCGGCCGATCCCCCCTAATTTAGGACGACGGTGGTAGTGGGGGTTTAACCGTCTCTCGTGACTTGCTGAGGTGGCAAGGTGTCACGACGACCCAAATCTGCTCTCCATTGCTTCCATATGTTTGTCTATTTCTTGGTGACTCGATGCTTCTGCTGGGACTATTGTGAGTGATTTGCTGCTCATGCTGGGACTATCGAGTGATTCCCTCTCTTCGTCTATTTTGAGCAGTTCCATCTGAGTGCATTGTTGGGACTTGCATGATCTATCATGAAACTTCTCATACTGAACAGGCTCATTACAATTTGGTATCTGAGCTGAACCTCTTACCTTGCTGCTGACAATAATGGAGTCCATATTGGAGTAGAAGTCCGCCGTTGAGTGGAAGTGCATCATTGTGGAATGCTGCTGAAAGACATAATTGGGAGCAACCACTGTGCAGCGAGCTATTGAGAGTTGATATGTGGAGGAGCTAGGGGAGGACAGGCTGGTGAAGGACAAGATCACACCTTGCGTGCTGTGTGACCAAGCGAGCAGTACGGGATGTACCTGTAGTGCTAATGGTGGCAGCACGCCTGGTTCAGGTGCACATTAAACAGTGCAGTGGTGAGGTGTTTTCCTATTCTAAGCGGTTCCACTGACTGCATTGTTGGGTCTTGCCTGATGTATTGAAAGCTTCTCATACTGATTATTATAATTGGTAATCCTCATTGAATAGGGAAGAAGAGCTAAGTACCTGGGAAACATGGATTGCCGTTGTGTGCTGTTGCTGACGATGTATGTACATTGACTTCATGGCTGGGCGCTGTACTGCAATACTGTAAAAATTCCCGAATACAATGTACATACATTATATTCGACCGTACGTTCTCTTCGAAAAAAATCAGCGATTTCTGGGGACCCGTTTTTCAGAGGTGATTTGAATAGAGCGTGCGTACATTCTTTTCAGATTAAGACAGTAGTCTATCAACTAAGGCCGCAACCAGAATCTCTTCAGCAGCAACCCGATGTACTCGAAGACCGCCCCTGCAGTACACTACTGCCACCAAATACGTCCATCACACGCCCATGCTTTGTCTTCTCCTCCACAAGCCCTTCACCGCCGCCCAGAACCACCACCATACGCCACCGGTTTGTAGTGCGAACAGCCCAGCTATGGCTGCCACACATTGGCTGCGCCCAGCAGCCCTGTCGCCCAGAGGCCGTGTGCCAGTCTTCCAGCCAGCACCCGACCTCGCCTGACGCTCGAGCAGCGCTGTCGCAGAAGCAGCCAGCCAGAATGTGTCTGGCTCTGGCCGGCCTCTTTCCTTTATGGAAGCTGGCTGGCTGAGGAGGCTCTGGCCTGGCTGGGGTGCACACCCTCTGTCCCAGTAGCTGTGCCCCAGGGCCCTTCCAGAATGTGCCTGGCACTCAACTGTAAGGGTCCTGGGCCTCTGCAGCTGAGGCTGGCCACATCTCGAACATTTGGGCCTCACCTGGTAGTTGAAGATGCTGCAATACACCATCCAGCATGCGGGGCCTTTCAGGAAGCTTCCTGTCCAGCAACCAACTCGGGGCCCTGCCTATCGGCCGCAAACTTGGCAAAAATAGGCCGAAACGAAATTACAGACCCATCTTCACTTAGGCAGTGCAAAATGGGCTTCTGCAGCATTGTCAAGGGCTCATATCCTCGCATTTATTGAAATATTGATTGTTTTCTGATCCTGTGGAATTTGCCGGTGTTAATTAAGAGGTATATTGTGCAGCATACGCTGACCCAATCATGGCCATCTTTAGGACCTGGTTACGTGCTTCTTTTCTGACCAGGTTCATCATGCAACTCTTCTTTCCCATTTTTGTCGCCCTGTTCACGATGACGAAGAAGAACCGAGGACAGAGGACAAATTGAAGAAAGAAAGAACAGAGATAAACAGATGCTCGAATAGAAAGCAGATTGCACGAAGAGATACACCAAATAAGGGCAAAGCCATGAAGTCAATTGACAATGTGAGTTCTCTTCTCGCCTCCACCATCAATGTCTCCAATGTCTCTCTCCTAAATGGAGCTCAGCGCCCAGACTACGATCAGAAAACAACTAGACTCCTAGCACCTAATGACTTCGACAGGTCTTCATGAAGTGCAGCTGCTGAATTACGAATTAAGACTCCGAAAGACCGCCCCAATCATCATCACCAGGTAAGAGCTCTATGTCTCCTCTCACGCCGCTCACCACCCTTCTCCATCCACAGCCCCCTCTTCCAAGGACCTCCACCGCACCTCTTCCGGTATACAGCGACAGTGGCTCAGCTATGGCTGTCGCTCAGCCTCGCTTCGCCCTGGCAGGTTCCTCGCACACCCCCTCAGCACTTTCCCACACTTTGCCCAACCTTCTTCCAGCGAGCGTGCACTCCAGCAGCGCTGCCGTCATCCACCCAGCAGGATGAATGAGAATGCGGTGAGCTCATTCTCTTTTGTCTTCTCTGGCTGGGTGAGGACAGGCCTTGGAGACTCTACCTCTGTCCCCGTAGCTGCGCCCAGGTCCTTTCCAGAATGTGCCTGGGACTCAACTGTAAGTACCCTGGGCCTCAGCTTCTGTTCTGGGATCCAGCGTATACAACCGACCGGCCTTCCGGTTGGTTGTGTGTGCTGCTTGTAGTAACCACCCACAGCCTCTTTCTGCCCGAAATGGCCTTTTTGAAGTCCTCGTCAATTTTCTTAAGGCCCGCCTTCGCTTAGGGTGGGTGCAGGCCCTTTACAGCGGTTGTAGGCCCCATCAACGTTCTGGCCGTGGACCTCATGCCTCGCACAGGCCGTGCAACCATCTTCACCCGAATAGAACGCCCGGTCATTATCGCTGTATGTAGACTGAAAATTGCACCAAATACAGCTATAATAACCAGGCGTTCTATTCGGGTGAAGACGGTAGCACTGCAGATAGATATACATGCAGCAGCGGAGCACCATATCTACAGTAGGGTCCGTTTACAAACAACAGAAACAAATTTGGAGCAGTCCCAGACAGAGGTCATGGCCCTCAGAAATGAGCTGATTCAGGCCATGGCACACGCCTGCCTCAACCAAACCAGTTTGTTGTAGACAGGCTGGAACGGATAGATATGTCTGGTACAGAAACAAAACAGGAACAGGGAAAAGAAACTAAATCAACTGATAGAAAGGACGTGTTTGGCGAACTCCGAAAGCTTCTTCGAATAGGGTTTTATCTTGAGTTCTTTTTTTGCCTGTTTGGTTTTTTAATGTTTGTTCGCAAAATTTTTGACAACATTGCCTATAGTGATGCGGCGAAAAACCCCGAATTTTGGGCTTTCCATTAACCGCCACTCCCTGCTTGATACGGGAGGGGAGACGTATCTGATCTGGGAATTTGTGGCCGGGTGTACCTACAGCAAGATCGCTCAGTCACAGAAAACGGAGAGCCAAATTGCAGTTTCAACATATTTGGACCAGTAACGAAAAAGTAGGACATTTGTCGTGCCTCCATTGCGCAAGTAGCTCCTACCAGCACAGCAATCCAAACCACTATCAGGTATTCAACCAGTCTGGGTTCGTCCCCATCGAAACTGATTTCCCTCCACCCTTCTTCCTTATCATGAACTAATAGTAATTACATGGCCTGCACTCATGTACTCTGAGTGCACGTGAGAAGAGATCTACGACTAACCGGGTTTCCCCTACCAGGTTCGCAGTGAGGAAGAACTCCCCACCACAAGCCTTCGACTGAGGCCTTCTCCAAGCCCTGTAGGCGCCACATGGCGAAACAGCAAGACCTGTATTTCCTCCCAGACGTCCATCGGCTTGGGAAAAATCGGCCCCGACGTCGCCCCTGGTTCAGTCCCTTTGGTTATCGGACCGGCCCCTTCGTTTAAGACCATATCTGATTTTGTTTGATTGATTTCTGGAATACCCTCCTTAATTGGGCCGTTCCCGTTGTCCTTGGAACCTCGACAACAGAGATCCCACTTGGGCCAGTTCCGACCTGGGACTCCAGCCCCCACATTCCTAAAACCCTTGCCACACCCGCTATTTCGCACTTTGGGGCCTACTCCCACTCTGATCAGGTTGGTATCGGAGCTGACACGTGTTGGTTTTGAGGACAAGCACATGTTTCGGCTTCATCGCTCGTCGACCTGGCAGGTCCATTGACGATCTAAGGGAACTAATGTGCAGGTGCGCGATCCCGCGGTAACCCGAAACAGGTCCGCGACGAGGCAGCCTGCATGAATGAATGTTAATCAAGTCCGCAATCGGCTAACACCATACATAACCAGGACCCGGCCTCTGATATGCCTGCACCTGCGCAAGATCCTGCACATGTCCTAACCCCAGTAACCCCTCATGACTTGTATTTGTTCAAGACTACTCCTCGCTTCACAAGGGCACGGCTTGCCACCCTCTGGGCACAATGGTACAAAAATGAGAAGTTGAGAACTAATATTCCTGCCCGCCTGGGAGGACCAGTGCACCACTGGTTTCCCACTTACAACTAGTAGACATACCAACTGGCAAGGGAGATTTTCTCATTCAGTTTCATTACCTTCACCCATAACAAGCGTTCTTCATGATGAAGGACCGGGTGCAGAAGCCTCTCGAGTCTGTCCGAGAGGACCACAGCAGGTTCTATCGACTCCTCGTCAAGTCCAAAAGGAACAAAAAACAAGGGCGTGATCTGTTCATTGATGGGCTCACGACTAGTGTGATGACAGCCAAGCTGCAAAATCAGGTCTCCCCCATCGACTATACCCTGCAGCAAATCATGGATTCGGAACGACAAATGGAAATGAAAATCGAGAGGGAATTAGTGCGGGCTAAGGTAGAGTTGGCGGCGTCGCAGGATGTGTACGAAACTATGGGGTTCATCACTGGGTCTGTCATGTACCAAGAGCAGATGGCAGTCAGAGTCGGTCAACCTGCACCAGCAGCATTCTCTCCCTCTTCATCTGCTCCTGCCTCATCAACCACGCTAGCGAGCAAAATTCTGACAAGTCGTCAGCTATGCTGGAGCTTACCCAAACCACGATGTCAATGATGCAGGAGAATATGAAGCAGCAGTGAGAGCACAACATTCACATGGAGACAATGATGTGAGCGATGCGCCCCATCGCCAGAACCCGGACTCAGGTGGTCCCTACCGCAGTTGCAAGTCGCAGTTGGAGCAGCTGGAGCAGCCGCCCAAGTTGATGGGTGTTTTGTCTGACAACAGCAAGGGCGCATGGCCAGAGATTGTCCCAATCGTCCTCCTCAAGCTAGAGTTGGGGCCACCCCTGCAAACTCTACACCTCTAGCAAATGGCCGAGGTCGGGTAGAAACATGGTGAACGAAGCCAAGGGGGTTTCAACCACCATCACTGCCACCAAGGAGGCTTCTGCTGAGCTAATCCCCTTCGTGCAATACGTTACTCCGGGATATACAGGGTTGGGGCTTATAAGAGTCATACAGCTGGCAGCATTTGAGGATGGAGTCGTCTCCAAATGGAGACCTACGCTCATTGAGATGGAATCCAGTGGGCCTACTTTGAAAACAGGAGAGATTGATGTGCTAGAGATCATGTGTGCTCTCGGTCACCATATTCCATTGCTTGTTGCACATCTCCTGTCCATTTCTGAGTTAGCTAACAATCATATGTTGCAGCACTGCAAAGCTAATCGGAAGCCCTTTGAGCTAGCCAAGCTAGCGACGCTTGAAGGGAAGGCCCCTGCAAAAAAACCACCAAAACACACGGAACAGTCACGAGCACTTCTGAGCCTGCACATGTTGGCCTGATCCGAGAAGATGAATATTTCCCCTCAATCAAGCCCCTTAAGTCTGGGGTCGGCCGCATAGCGAACGCATGAAGCATGATTCCGGATCAGTTGTTGTAGTTGTGTCCCTCCATTCGGTAGAAAAGGCAAGCATGAAGAATGATTTTATCCACCCTCCGGAGGGAGATCACTATCTCACAGCGGATGAAGGTAAGATCCGAGCAACAGGAAGGATGAGCAATGTGGCCATACGTGTCGAAAAAGTTCACGCCTTGGGAGACGAATTGGTCTTGAATGTAGGATCGTACAAGACGATCCTAGATCTGCCCACCAGCATGACAGTCCAGGCGAATTTAGACTTTGAACGACAGATTGTGATCCTTAAGAACACGGGCTGAAAGTCGTACAGCTTGTTGATGAGACCGACGCTACGCACAATCCAAGGCAAGCCCTGAGAGACGCCCCCAGCCATTGCAGGAGCCATCCGAGCCATCTTGCCGTTGGTAGAAACCAATTACTCCCCTAATGACTCAGACTCTGACCAAGCAGATGACAGGTTTGATGCATTACTGCGCACTGACTCCATAACCGATGAGGAAAGCAACAAAGATTCAGAAGTGGTGGTGGCTAATATGCTAGATACAATGCTACTCCATTAGACAAAAAACCGACCGGATTTTTGTCATCACATCAGCTAAACCATTGCGGGATGCGGCTCAGCGAGCTCAAATGCTAATTATGGGAAAACCACTCGTACAAAGCTCGAGGTTGTCAAATTCTTTGGAACCCAATCAAACTCTATACGACACAGTTACTCCTTTGATTTCCCGATATCAGGGCAAACAGTCATTTTGTGATCTTTTGGAATAACCACCTCGATCACTGCTCACAGCATGTATGGAGATCCGGGCAATCCGACGAGGCGCCGAAGCCGACGCTTCGAAACCCCTGGGTGGCTCGGATCTCCCCCATTTGAGATGGAAATTACGACAGCAAAAACTAGTGAATCCCAAACACGAGGAAGATGGGATGACAGCGAAAGAAAATACAGCAATTATCAAGGCAAATGTCCAGGTGGTCGCCACTATACCGGCGCTCTGTTAATTCTTTTATCTAATCTCCCCCACCGCTCGGTCCAAAGTAGAAGAATGTCACGCAGTTGTTGATTACCATCACCGGCCAGGAATTTGAACTGTGTGTGCCCAATTATTTGCCAAACGACATTCATCAACTGATTGCATCTATTCTTGTTGAGTACCAGGGTGTGATTAGTGTGCCTGATTCAAACATTGCACTGTCCCTTGTAATTCGGCACGAGATGCAGACCGAGGACCATCTACCCATTCACTACAAATCTAACTTGTACTCCCTCCTCGAAAGAAAAGTGGTGTTGGAATAGATTAAAGAGTTTGAAGCAAATGGCTGGATCGAACGAGCTACTTGGCCATGGTGTTTTCCAGTTGTGCTTGTCCCAAAAAAGAACGGGTCAATCTGCCCAAGATTGATGACCTGTTGGATGCGATTGGTTGTACTAATATTAATAAGTTTAATGTCCGCAATGGGTTCCATCACATTCTCGTTAAAAAGGAAGTTCGGTCAAAGACAGCCTTCGTTTTATTCGAAGGAACGTGGCAGTGGGTGCGGTGTCCGATGGAATCTGTAATGTCCCAGCTATGTTCCAAAGATTGATGAACGTCACCTTTCATAACCTCATTAACAAGATCCGGTTGACACAGAGCATGATCAATTTCTGCATCGTTGTGTACAAAAACGATATTTTGCTGTATTCGAGTTCGTTTCATGGTTATGCCCAACATATCGAGTGGACCTTGAGTGCTTTGCGGGACACAAGGTTCAAGATAGCGCTGGAAAAGAGCAAGTTCTTCCTTTGAGAGATCTCGTTTCTCAGGTACATTGTGACACGTGGAGTTTTGAGGCCGGACCCATGAAAAAAGTCGTTTGCACTGCGTCCATAACTGCATCTCTAATGCAGGTCCGAGCCTTTTTTAGCTTGACATACTACTATTTTAGCTAAGGCCTGTTTAGCTCGATCCGCAAGAAAAAGGAAGTGGTTCCGTCCCGTCCAAGTTTGGCCATCGAACTTCAGTGTTCGAACTAATTCCATTTTTCCTCTCGTCGAAGAGTTGTCCATAGTGACACGTCGAACGGCTAACAATCTGGCGTGTAACTTTGTGCTTTCAATAACAGGTGAAGCAGTCAGACTACCTGCACCAGCTTGGTCTGACATTTAACAGCTCTTTCTAATAAACGAGAATGTAGATAAAACACATCTCCTGGGAAAGCTTCTCGACCTGGTGGTCAACGTAACAATAATGACATTTAATTTCATTGAGTATATAATTCGTTCAGATGGTCATTTATTATTTGTAAATACTAATCCACAAAACAATCAAATAATTCAGAAAATGCCAAAAAAAACATGTAAAGGTTATATAAATCATAAATGAATTGGAGGTTTTTTAAACCAATTGGAAGCACATTTTTCATGTACAAGCGCATTTTCAACACTTTGAAAACGCAAAACGTACGCTAAGGTCCTAAAGCAATCACTTAGTGGGAAAGGAAGTGATCGAGCAATTACAACCAGGAGGTGGGCTTGGAAGCAGCCATCCCTTGAAGAAAGCGTAATGGCTCACTGGTCTAGCTTCATCGCGCTGAGACTTTCGCCTCATATGGCTCTTCTCAGAATCTATATTGATATTTGCTCTTTCTTATGGTATGGATTTAATTCAAATGTTTCTGTAACCTAAGACTCCAGTAAATTAGGTCACCATCGAATGGACTCTTGGTGGAACGGACCACTTCGTGTTTGCAACTCTTTTTAATCCAACTCAATCGAATGRGATTGAACTGGCACCGCTGCCACTTCGTGGCCTTGGACATGTAAGAGTCATACAAAACCCAATTGTCTCGGTATTTCTCATCGTGAAAACCAAGCGAAGTTTGATACTCAGGGAAGTACTTATGCTTGGTTCTTTGTCGACCCCAGGTAGGGTGTCTACGAAAGATCCATGCACGAAGTTGTTGAAATATCCGGAAATCCATACGGTGAAAGATCGCAGAGCATTTCGAAAACTTCATCGAGTATTTAACGATGATTGCACGGCCCCTGACAAATCTTCTTCAAAAGGATCACTCGCTGCACTAGGACCTGAGGTGATGAGCCGCTGCACTAGGACCCAACGTGATGAGCCGTTGCACTGGGATGCAAGGTACGAGCAGGCCTTCATAACACTAAAAGAGGCCCTTGTCTCGTCCCCCATTTTGATTCGGCTGATTCAGAAAAGTCGTACATTCTTATCACGGACTCGCAGCCAGATGCCATATCGGTTATCCTTGCACAACGGGGGAATGATGGGGAGGAACAAATCATCGAGTACACATCCCGCACAGTGCTTGACAAGAGAAGGAACGACTTCGCCCCTCAAGGAGAGTGCTACGTGGTGGTTTGGGCCATCCAACACTTCCATCCGTATTTGTACGGGCGGAAATCTTACTTGTCGCCGACCATGAGCCCTCGCTGGCCCTCAAGAAGCTCACAAACTACACGCGTACGATTGGGAGATGGGTGGTGAGGCTGCATGAGTACGAACTCAATATCGTCCATCGAAAGAGCACGAACTACATGGGTACGATTGGGAGATGGGCAGGCTGCATGAGTACGACTTTGATATAGTCCATCGAAAGACAGGGCGGAACGGCAACGCGGACGGACTAACAAGGTCACATCAACTCGGCAAGGTGCCCAAGGACGAGGAAATGATTTTGTGGAAGGACTCTGAGCCTCCCAAGAGACCTGCAAGCTGCGGAGTTAAATTCTTCCACCGACCCCAAAGGAGTGACACATGGCAGCAGGGCTGCCATCGGTCGGTGTAACGAATACTTTCTTCCCTCCCCATATTCTTCTTCTCTCTTGTTGCTACCAGATCAACTTTGTTACTTTAGTGAAGCAATCTCGAGAGTCTATGCAGTGCCTATGTGTACTTCCGAAGATGGGTATGTCGATTGGGTGAACTCTGCTAAGTGTGTCCCGAAGGCCCACGGGTCATGTATTCAATACAGGAACAATCAGAAGTCGTGTTTATGCCACATGTGCCAACCCAACAAAATTCCTACGGCAGTTCGGTTCCTCGAGGCCATATTGAAAGGGTTGGGAAAGACTCGACGATTTCGTCGTGCTGAGGTATGGACTCATTCGACCGACATTGTCTTGATTGCGACAACTGCGGGAAATCCGCTCAATTAGTACTCAAAGGAGGACCATAGAAGGGCCAACAAACAAGCACGAGATTAGAAAAGAGAAACACTGGTGAGACGGGTATTTGGAGGGTCATACCCCACCCTTTCGTCCAATATGACTGGATTAAGCCTGCCCGCGAGGAAACGGCCGCCCGGTTCACTATAAGTCCGCAATCCACAAGAATCAATGGAACTGGTCTAATATCTGAGATGATGTTAAATTCATTGCCAAAAATTGTTTTGTCACTTCGGTTGATAAGGCGCCGATTCAGCAACCGCACTCTATCATTCCAGCATGTCAGCATGAACACCACCAACATCGTCATGCCATCTGGACCCAACAGCTGCAAAAATTCAATATTGCTCATATTTGTCGATCAGTTCTTTAAATGGATCAAGGCTATCCTTGCAGAACGAGACAAAAACGAGATAGTACAAAGAGTTAACCGTTTCCTCGAAATGCATCAGGACACCGAAAAGATTCTAACAGATAATGGCGTCGAGTTTCGAGGTCGAGTATAAAAGAGTCCAATCATACATATCATTCATGTTCGAAACACAGCTCCCCACTATCTTAATCGTAATCGAACGGCCTGGTGGAAAATGCTAACCGCATGATCAAGGCCGCCCTCCAACGGAATATCGCAGCCAATGACACACGGCCCTTGCCTAATAGCGTCGATCAAATCATGGCCATTCATCGTGGCATCTCACGAGACCACTGGCATGTCCCTGTTCCAATTAGGAACCAATAGTCTATAACTTGTGTGACCCTACTGTCCCTGAGGGACGAAACGTGGCTTGGTTGATCGACTACGAGGGCTACGACTAAAGACAAGGCGAAAATGCACTTACAATTTATGGAAAAGGCCCTCCAAAAATTAGATTGAAAGGGTGAAATTAGACTGAAAGAGACAAGAATGAATGAACAGGCCCAAGGCCAACAGGTCTGAAGCTATGCGGCCCAAAACAAGAATGTGGGGGCCCGGGTCCAATATAGTTGAGGGACATTGTGCAAATGAGGAAATGTGCTCACCAGGGGAAGTTGACACCACACTTCTTCGGCAGATTCCGTGTCATCGAGATTGGCCCGAACAGAGTGGACATTGTGTGTCTCTCTCCTAAGGTTTCAGGCAGTCCATCGGCCAGGCCAATCACCCACCATATCTCCTACATCCTCTCTCTGTCTGTCTCTGATATGGCTTCCCAAACTTCTTCTAAGCAGAATTCTGATCAGCCTGACTCTCTTCTCCTTCCCTCCCCCAAATTCGCTCTATCTTCTTCTCCACCATCGCCATGAGTTTTGCCCCGGATAAAGCCATCACCGCATGTGCGTCAGCCCAAAGGGATCGTGGAATTTTCGCAGGTCTAGCATCCAAGGCTCAGCCCCAATCTGCTTCAGTTTGCGCAGTTGTTCAGCACGATATCCTTGTTCAGCACGATATCCTTGTTCACCATCGTGGAGATTCAGATTGCCCAGAGTGAGAGACGTTCGACGGTGGTGCTGGTCGAGGTGTCGTTGTTATTACGGCTCTCTCCTTTGGGACCGAGTGACGTTACAATGATCGTCATGTTAACAGAGGATCTTACCCACAACAAAATAGTATACGGAAATCTTTTTTCAATATGTTGTGTTTTTTTCTTAATAAGCGTTTTTCTTATTTTCATAAATTTTGATTGGCTTTTTTTGCATCCAAAGCGTATTTTATTGAAGTTCTCCTCGATTCGATCGGAGGTGGTTTAGACGTTGTGGACTGGTGTCCAAAATTGGAGCGGAGAGGCAATAGGATTGTGGGCACTCATAGTATTGAAGCCCACTCGCTGCGACCGTACAAGTTGCACCCAGTGGTAAAGATACAGCACTTAGTTTTCTTCCCTCCTCGATAAAACGCTCATAGTCTCTCTACCTTCTCCATCCCTTCTTATCTTCCTATTCTATAGGTGGTTGACAGTGATCACACACTCTCTCTCAAGATCCACCCTCCACGAGTGTCGATGTTGTGTCCAAATTGGTGGAGAGAGTGGCTTACATCTTCCTTTCGCTTAGTTTTTGTCTAACGAGTGTCACGGTTCATTGGGTGAAGGAAGACAATGACGATAATGACCTGCAGCTGCTGTTGATCCAAGGCTGGAAGATGCACATGACAAAGGAGTTGTCGAGGTACTCTACGAGATCACAGCAGAAAACCATCACACGATCATCTTCAAAGAACTAATCGTTTTCATCATGCAACTCGTCGACGACCTCCCACTCAATATCACTTCACGATGCGCAGACCGTCCAACCCACGAAGTCCTTGGAAGACCGTCCAGGCCGTGGCTAATATGGACGCACTATTTCAAGGATCCGAACCAGGACAAGACCACCCCCTCCGATTGGGACATCCTCCGAGCCAACGTCATCAATCTAGCATTATGGGCCGCACACAAGAGTAACGAGGAAGTGCCAACTAGCAATAAGAGTGGGGAATAAAAGAACAAGATGGATACCAAGGAAGAGGGTGAGTATATCGAACATTCTGAGGGAAGACCTGATCCAAAAAGCGAGGAGGAAGGAGAAGACGAAGAAGAGGATCATGTAGGTATGGGTATAGGCAGTCACGAAGATCAGTATCGATTGTCGGATCGAGCCCAGCCAGCACAAAGGCCAGTAGAGCAACCAACGTCACCGCCTGTACCTAACGATCCCATCTAGGACCCAACGCCACGAAAGCAGGAAGAGTCTGATCGTAATGGTCGAGCTGAATGGTCCCGCTTCAGGAGGTCTCCCTCCCCCTCGCCCTCATCATCTGCCCCCACCGCAGTTCGCCTACACCAAACTTCCGGCCGAAGCCCTACATCATCGATCACTCTCTCATTGTCCCCTTGACTTCCTTTCTCTGTGCCAGATCTCTGGCAGACCTATGTTCCCCTTCTACTGGCATACCTTCCCCTCCCTTCTCTTCCATAAATACCGCTACTCATCTCATATGTGTTGTTATACCTCATCCTACGACTCGCACACTCGGTCCCAACTTCCACCTTCACATCCTTCTCTCTAGCACAACATGGTGGTCATATAACCACCTTGAAGTGTATTGTATAATATTGGGGACCTTCCCCTACTTTGACAACTACGAGTCTCTACGCATCACCAGGTTGCACACCATCTGTACTATTTGTCCCGACTTCCTTGCTGCCCTTCCTTGCTGCCCTCCCTTGCAGCAACCATCGCCTTCCTCGCTTCCACTGCATCATTCACTACACCGCAGTGTCAGATGATTGGGGCGCGCAACGACGCGATCTTCCTCCACTTCCCCGAGAACATCCTGATCTGCCTCCGATGGTAATACCGATGAGATACCCGCCAAACGAGCCGGAAAATTGAGGAAGGGATGGAGTGATGGGCTAATTGCCGAAGCGATAGGTGGTACTTGGGACATGAAAAGGACGTGCACGCCGCACGGGTCCTCTGAGTGATTAATGAACCTCAAGATCATCCCCGTAGGAGAGACCAAGGTGGTGAGAAAGATGACTGAGAAGAGGCCGTAAGGACGGGATCAGGTGGTGGAAGACTCACACAGTCGAGCGAGGTGGCGATGGTGGGGCTGCTTTGATGTTCCACCGGATGCTGGCTATGGTGGATGCAAGCGGGAGCTCGCATAGACTGGACCCCCCTGGGTGTCACAATTGTGAAGATCTATTTTCTGCATGTGCGCTATTATCTGTGCCATCAATGGTCGGCTCAACAGAGGCCCATGTATGATTACGGTGCTGATCATTCTGCTGCCCCTTCTCAAAGCTTCTTTTCATAAAGTGCATGCTCGCCCAAGTTGCTGTGTAGAAGGGCATTTTCGCAACTTGTGGTCAATTGTCTTTGTTTCGGCAATTGGGATGCTCCTTAGCGTGCGCGAATAAAAATGATAGCATGTCCTTTTTTCTTTTTCTTGGAAATCTGTGCATGATGGGTGAGAACTTTTGGCACGACAAGTGCACGAGCAAATTTTTGAAATTTCGATTCTTGTAGGCTGCGCGGCCATCACTGAACATAGTCAAAATTTTCTTTTTGAATTAGGGTTTTTAATTTTAATTGGCGTAGGATTTCCAACTCAATGTTCTATGCTTGGACGTGAGCATAACTCAAAGCTGCTTCTTGTCCGTGCACGCACTTTTTTACACTCTTTTCCTCCGCACCTTAAATATGTCCTTAACTGTAATTATTCCATCTTTCCTCTTTTCTTGATCCCTCGCATGTCAGTCTCTTCTTCCCCTAGTCTCTTTTTGGCGCTCCCATATCTCCCTGTTCCTCCCCCTTCTCATTGGCCAAGACGATGCAACCGAAATCGGTGTGTGAAGCATGGCTAAGTCCCCGCAACGCGGTCCACATATGCAGATCGTGGGCACTTCCTTTCTCCCATTTCTAATCCCGGTTATCTTGCGCATGCACTTCTGCTTCTTTTTTTCTTTTTTTGAAATCCAGGGGGGTCCTGCTAGCAGGGATGCTAAGAGCATCCCCCTGTAATCCTGGTTATCTTGTGCATACACTTCTGCTTCGTTTTTCTTTTTTTTTGTTTTATCTGAGGGGGGGCTGCTAGCAGAGGTGATAAGAGCATCCCCCTCTAGTAGCACTGATGCTGGATGCTCCGGTCTATTAATGGGGAGCGGCACCTGCAGGAAACCAGGTCCAGCATCCCATAATACAATCGATCAACTCTTCCACAGGCTTCCCACGTGCTGGAAACCGGACCCAGCGTCCAATTATACAATCTACTATAAATTTAGTGAGCGCGGCTTATCTCTCTCTAATCTAGACTTTTGGAGTAAGCGTGGTCGAGAGGATCGCCTAACAAGTGCTGCTGTCGTATAGGCAAGTTGCAGAGTTGGGTGCTCCAACGGCTGGTGGACATTGTGCATGGTTGCCGTGTGGCTGCAACGGACTGCAAACCTGGCTTGCATAATCAGACTAAGCGGTGTGACGACTCTGGGTAGTTGGTGGGTGCAAGGTGACGGACTGTCTGCAGCGAATTCAGAAGTGGGTGGTAACAAGAGAGAGAGAGAGAGAGAGAGAGAGAGAGAGAGAGAGAGAGAGAGAGAGAGTTGCTCATCTGGTTGTACTTGGGATTTTTCTGAGTTTGAATTCATCAGCAATTTCTCTGAATTTTGTCTTCCTGTCAGCTTACTACTCCATTCTCCCTCCCTCCCTCTCCTTCTCGATCTAATTTTGTCCTTGCCATGGGAATGCATGTATTGCACTTTTGAATGAATGGTTTTCTTCTCACAATGGAACTATTTTCAATGGTTTAGACCGAGTCTTCTTAGTGTGATCTGCAGGATCTTTGTGATTGCCGAGGATCTTGGCAGATCTTGCCATGGGTCCCAATCAAAAAATATCTTCTTCATATCGTCTCCAGTATTACATGCATAATGAACTTATGAACAAATGGTCTGCATTGTGTGAGCCCTTCCTGATTATGCAACTAAGTAACTCTTTTATCGAACCACCTGCTTTTGTTCGCAGCCCGTAGGCTGCGTTATACCTCGTCGTTTTGCGTAGGAACGAAAGGTCGTTGTGCAGAGACCGGTCGCCCGTTGTGCAGAGACCGGTCGCCCGTTGGGTCGGAGGGTAGTTGGAAGGGTGGGCGAAGTCGAAGAGGGCTCAAAAGCGGGTTGGGATGTGGTTGCTCTTCAAAAGACGAGGGCGTGGCCCATGTTTTCTTGGTTCCAATGCCCCGACCGGTCTGTGCATTAATCTAGGTTGGGGGGGCTATGTTGACAAGGTGAATGTTTTCGGTGCATGTGGTTGGCTTCCCCCGGCCAGTGTCGATAGCATTGTCATTGCTTTCTGCTTTCGTTTTTTTCCCTTTTTTCTTTATTGCTTTGTGTAACTGTAACTGTATTGTATGGGCCGATTTTGCACGATTCTTGCACGATTCTGCACCGATTCTGTAGAATCGTCGGGTAGAAGAAGTGTTGAGGTGTATATAGACGTCATAGAAGTTCCGAGACATTCTGAATATGGTGTGTTTGGTCCTGAGAGTCTTTTTTTTTTTTCTCCTCCGTTTCTTTTTTCCCTCCAGAGAGTGGCGGGATGACCGTGAAACGAGAACGGCTCTTTTTTGTTGTCTTTACGGGGGCCAAGTCCCACTGGCAGCTTTTGAGTTACCTCAAGGCCTGAATGTGGATGAGTTTGTGGAGACGTGCAGAAACGGTGCTGAGTTTCCTCAACTGCACATCTCGACAAACACGTCCATATTCAGGCGTTGAGTTTCCTCAACGCTGCTAGTGGGACTTGGCCCCTGGTCTTTGGGCAGGTGGGTCTGGCGGGTCCGTTTTTGAAAGTGTTTTATTTGTTCTTTTTTTTTTCCCCCTCTCAATTTCACCCCGCACTACCTACCTACCACTACTCCTAATTGTAGGCATATGGGGAACCCCCCCTTAGCAGCCAGAACCGTGTTCACGAGAGAACATGCGGGGGCTGCTCCCGACCTGCAGGTGGGCGATACCAGCTAGGGGACAGCCGGTAGCATCAGGGACCATGCCAACAGGACCAATCCCTATGCCTCCCCTCAGGTGGGGGTCCCCGCCCCCACGAACGGACTCTGCTCAATGTCGATCGGGGGATCAGTGGTCTATATCTCTAGGACGGCTGGAGCCAAGCATGCCCAGGAAGGTACATGAGGCC
>BFEA01000072.1:2208788-2219386 GCA_003427395.1 Chara braunii | reverse complement strand
CCTACCTACCACTACTCCTAACTGTAGGCATACGGGGAACCCTGTAGCAGCCAGAACCTTCCTCTCTCAATTTCACACGTCCAAAAAAAAAAAAAAAAAAAAAATTGTTGTTTTTTTTGGTTCTTTTTGGTGTCTGGCCGTTACCTAGCCCACGTGACGGAACGCGAGCAACGTCCCTGCCCACAGCAGGTGCAACAGACGAAAAATATGGTGGTGTATCTTCCCTGCTTCTAACGAAAGATTCGTTCTCATTTTGCACGTTTGCTTAGTAGTGGAGCGAGGCCCAGACTACATGCATTTGGATGCTATTTAGACCTGATACATTCATAATGTTGGACTCGTTTGCACCTGGGTCAGAAAGATAACAAATGCATGTGGTTTTGTGCAGTGGAGTGAGGCCTACCTACCACCATTCCTAAAGCTTATACAGGGGACCCCTGCGAAATATAGCTTAGCTTTGTTGTCTCCCTCCAGCCATCAAACAAAGGTCTGGTTCTTGAGCTCGTAATTGCCAAGGTAATTGTTCGGGTCTTTTCACTCTCATAAAAAAACCTGAACAATTGTCCTGGCAATTACGAGCTTCGGGTCGGGCCTGTCACCGCTCCACCCACAGTCCATTTCCGGACGCCGCGACTACATGGCCACCCCGCCCGATGTCACACACAAACCAATTGCTCCGCCTTCCGGCCGCTGCTACCGCACACCAAAAACTGCAAAAACATCCGCCGCCGACTGCGTCTTCCCCTGCTTCCTCGTTCTGCGGCCCACTACGGGCTGCGGGCCCACGCCCTCGCGGTCTATCAGTTGTTTTCTCGTTTTTTTATGAATGGTCCTCTGTGAAACGGTTTTCACCTTCGTGGTAGCAGATGCAGATCCCAGGGCTCGATCCCTAGACCTGCCCCGAACCCGGGTACAGTACAGTTTGCCCCATCTACGTTTGAACCCCTCACCTGCCCCTAAAGTTGTCTGTTTAAGACTGTTGAACCTACGAGGGTTGAGTAGGTTCGACATGTTTACCTGTAGGGTAGGAGCCATAGCTTATGTCTGGTCGTAGCTGCTGTAGGTCTGAAGGGTCAGCCTTAGTCGTAGCTGATACAGTACCAAAAGGGCAAGTAGGAAGGTCTAGAGTCTTCTAGGACTGCCCCCTTCGAGAGTCTTGGAAGCAGTCTGTAGGCAAGTGGGCAAGTGGGAAGACTTACCAGGTCCAGTCAGCGGTACCCAGTCCCAGTCGCACCTTGTCCAGTCAGCAAGTCCCATGTGGGACTGTGTGCATCCTAGGCCCGATGGAAAGGAGCAGACCAGCGACCAACCAAAGTATAAATCAAGAGGCAGCGTCCAGTTATCCATTCATTCAGACTGTGGGCCGTGCGGACCCGCTGCCTGAGCGACTTGTGCAAGGACGTCTGCAGGTGCCCGAGGAAGAAGTGGGCTGAGAGGGAGACGAAGCGGCCATAACCGGTTTAGTGGCAGAGTTAGCCAGCAGCCATAGCTAGGCTACAGCGTGTTTGTGTATGAGTGTGCAGTGAGTTGTGTGCGTGTGTGGGACATCCAGGGAGATCCAGAGTAGCATGCGTGTGAACAGTTGCTGAGGATACAGCGTGGAAGGGTGTTGTGAGGGCGCACAAGCACCATAGCCATTCGAAGCAAGTTGAATCTGAACTGTGTTCTTGGCCACGATATCTCTGAGCTTCGTGTGGGTGCTCGTCGCCAGTATGATTGCCATCTGTTTTCATGCATGCTGAGTAAGAAAGAAGACGAGTCTGATTTCATTGATATCGGAGCAGGTTCCCCGCTGTTCCACCCGCCATCGTTGTCCTCAAGAGGAAGAAGGAGCCGCCATAGCTGCGCCGTTGCAGGAAGACACTACCTACCTGCACAGACAACAACGACCAAGAAGAGAGAGAGAGAGAGAGAGAGAGAGAGAGAGAGAGAGAGAGAGAGAGAGAGAGAGAGAGAGAGAGAAGCGATACAAGATTGGTTGTCGTGGCTCAAGGAAGAAGGTGGCTGCCATAGCCGCCGAGCTCGGACACGGAAAGGAAGACGAAGGAGGCTAGAAATGTGCAAGAAGACCAAGTGAAGAAAAAAGAAAGTGAGGAGGAAGAAGAAGAAGAAGAAGTAGAGGAAGAAGTCCCCTTGGAAAGAAACGTAAGAAGAGAAAGAGAGGAGTCGAGCGGCACGAAGAAGGAAGATCAGCGGATGGAGAAGAAGGTTTCAGAGTGGGTCGCCAATCTGTCCCAAGGAGAAGAGGAAGAAGCGATGTTGTATGTCCCCAAGGCAGAACAGGAGGCGGTGATAAGGGAGTTGGAGGCAGAGGAAAACCCCCTATGATGCGAAACAATGGAAGAAGAAAAGAAGTTGAGTGGAAGTTGCACTTCACAAGAGAGAAGAGGCAATTGCTGGAGGCGACAGATAAGATGGAGGAGTTGAGGGCGGTAAATGAGCAGAGAAGGCAGATGGAAAGTCGGGCCAAGGACGAATGGAAATCATGGCTAGGAACACAGAACTTCTGGCGAAGGCCCAGCAGGAACAATAACAATTCGTGAGGGGCCAGGATATAGCCTTACAGTCCATACGCCTGGGCTTTAGAGAGTTTGCACGAGAGATGATGATGCATATTGGCACAGAGATGAAGGCGGGGATAGAAAATACGGAGCGATACTTCATAGGCGCCATAGAAGGCGCGAAGCTTGATGCTCCAAAGGAGGAGGAAGCCCATCCCCGTAGAGAGCTAGTAAAAGTGAAGTTCCCTGACTCCTACAATGGGAAGAAAGGGGAGAACTTCGACAATTGGGAGGCAAGCGTTAATTCTTACATTCTCCTCCAAAAAATCTTGCCTGAGGAGCACGTCATCATTGCCTTCAATGCCCTCAAAGATGAAGCATTTAGCTTCGCCAGGTCCCTTGCCTGCATCGCTAAATGCGAAAATGATATGATACCATATTCCATCATCACCCCCCCGGAGCAAATTTTTTAAGTTGCTTCGCAAAAGATTCGCAGATGTCACTGGGGGCCTTAGGGCCTCTGACAAACTGCAAACCATCCACTCCCGCCAATGGAAGAGTGTCAAGGCACTCAAGGGAGTTATGGACGAATTGGTTGTCGTCCCTAGGCATGGGGTCACTGAAACCCAATTAGTTCAATTATTCTTTTGTGCCATGCCTAATTCTTTGCACGGGCACTTCTTTGAGATGAGTAAACAGCCCACCATGACCTACGATACATTGAGTAGGGAGGTGGTGACTTTTCAAGCCCAGTCCATGTCAGCATGTGACGCGCAACCTCACGCCTTGCACTGCTTTCCGTTTGGAGTGCTAAGGATGCGGAAAGGAGGCCCCAAAAAACAGCAAGATGGGGTGTGCCAAGGATTTTTGGAAAATTGAGTATGGGGACACAGACAGAACTGAAATCCCCCCGTGCTGGTCTGATGAAGTGAGAGATCTGGCGGGTTTCCGCGCGCGCGGGGTTCGCGGCGCGGGGGAAGTTTTGAATTCAGTCCAAAAAATATTGTCGGACTTCCCACCTGGCCACGGCTCTTCGTTTGGAGTGGAAGGCAGTGGGCACGTGTTAAGTATCCCGTTTTCGCACTAGTTCCCGACGCCGCACGCTACACAACTCTGAATCCGACGTGGATGGTCTCAATCTCGCGGCCCTTTCCTTGCGCTCGTCCTCGTTCCGTGTTCGATAATGGAACCCCTTCGACTGGTAGTGATCGAGACGTTGGCAATCACTACACAAGGTGTTAGGCCAATGGGGTGCCACTGCCGACCACGGGATGACAATTAACTCGTTAAAGGGTAGTGGCAGCGAGTACGGCGGGAAGTGCTTATCCACAATGACAAACTCGGCGCCTACAAACCCAGAACACCGATTTTAGGAGGGAAATAATACTGCCCACCGATCTTTGCGACGGCTTCTCGTATGTCCCACTCACAGATACGTGTCCTGTCCTCGTTATACGGGAAGGGGCGGAGAGGGGATACGGGAGGTTGTCGCCTAGTCGGGTTGAGCCCGTTAGTCCACATGGCAGACAATCAGAAATAATTTAACCAGTCATCGAGTGCACGTAATCAACCCTAACAGTCCAGTCGGGAAAGCCAAACAGGAGAAGCAGAGGGTTCGGAGGAAGAGAAAGACAG
This sequence comes from Chara braunii, assembly GCA_003427395.1. Lineage (NCBI taxonomy): Eukaryota > Viridiplantae > Streptophyta > Charophyceae > Charales > Characeae > Chara > Chara braunii. Next base: position 2,215,250 of record BFEA01000072.1, on the reverse strand, counting down.
GCTCAAGTGTGGCGAGACGCAATCACTATTTTTTTGTAATGGGATCGTGCGTCGCATATGTGCTCGTAACTTTCTTTCGAAAAAACACAAACCAAAGCAGTCTTGCATTTCCAAATCCCAACAACATTGCCCCTGCTATCGACTCGCCCTAATCAACATGGGTTTCGTACCCGTTCACTCTCACCTCCCGTGCATGCATTCACTGTGGAAGGTGTGAAAATGACAATCACGCAATTTCTCAATAAGGTGACGTTAAGGAAAGAATCCTTGGTGGTCGACACACGCGCATCCACCATTCACAAGACAAAATCCAATAGCTCGGGGGACTGCCCAGGAAACTGATGGAAGAGTTCCGGAAGAAACCATTTTAACACAGTCATCACACTCATTCCATCACACGCCAACTTCTGGCTTATTACATGGAACCATCCACAATCGAAGGAAGAAGAAGAAGGAGGAATCAAGATCGGAGGGGAAAATCACACAGGGATCGAGGAAGGGAAAGAAGGTTCGTCTTTACCGCCGCGAAGTCACACCAAAGAATAGATTCACAACCAAGAGGGCGCACTCGCCATTAAATTCCAGCACGGCCCCGGGCCAGTCATCCACTCAACTCAGATCACCTGTCCGCACTCCGACACCGACGATCCCGGCTGTCACGCGTCATCCTTCCACCACGGTGATCGTCACCCCGCCGGCCCCGGGCCAGTCATCCACTCAACTCAGATCACCTGTCCGCACTCCGACACCGACGATCCCGGCTGTCGCGCGTCATCCTTCCACCACGGTGATCGTCACCCCGCCAACTTAGTCTCGACGTGGCTTGCCCGGATCCCACAGTCCGTCGTGGCGATCTAGCGCACCGCCAACCAGTCTACAGTCGGCTCGTCAGGACTTTCCGACTCGCACCGTACACATCACCTAGCCACTACTTCCCAGAAGCTGGCCGATGAGTTGAGAGAGAGTTTTGCGGGGGCGTCGACGGAATTTATAGTTGCGAGAAGGGAGAGAGATGCGGAGAAGGGTGAAGGGTGAGACAGAGGAGGGCATAGGAGAGTTTGAAAGTAGCCGCCCATCGAAAGCCATGTTGATCCTCCTAACTCGACCTCAGCCAATCAGAATCGTCGTGCAGTAAGAACTTACACAGCGCTTCTCCTTGGTTAGGTGGGGAGAGAGGATCGACTGGGTTTTTGAGCGCGGATTTTAGAGCGGGAAGAAGAGGAATGCGAAGGATAGCACGAGACGGGTCCAAGATTCAGATGATCAAGAAGGAGAAAGAAAAAAGGCGCGCGCTGAGGAAGGGGAGGGAAAAGCAGTTACAGGGGGCGGGGGAGAGAAAAAGTGTGCGCGCGAAGAAGAATGGTGAGAGGAACGCAAGGGAGGAAGGAGGAGGGAGCTTGCCTGCATGGCGCCGGTCAGCAAGAGGGAAATGGGCACCAAAACGGTTGCAGTTTTTTTCCAATCCTAAGCTAATTCAAAATTGAAAGTACCATATCCGCGTGCAAAACAGGCGCGGGAAAGAAAATTTTCCGTCGATCCATATTCGTACAAGAATTTCCCAGAGTCTTCAAGGTAGAGGCCGAGAACATTCGCGCGCGGACGGTCACGCGGTATTCCGATAATTCCGGGATTTCTAACTGTCGAGCCAAATTCCAAGCGCACTCATTAAGGCGCGCGAAATTCCTATGCAAAAACATAAAAGAAAGGAGCTCACAGATTTCCGCAAGGTACCTTGAATCGGGCACAGACAGAAAGGGGAGGGGGGGGGGGGGGGGGTCGAACTGTGCACCTCTGGATGCAGAGAAAACACGGGAAAAAGCAAGGGGTGCGAAAGATGGCGCAGGTCCGAAAGCTAGTACGTAAAGCATCCACTTTTCGGCACAAAGATTTGGACAAGGGGCAGAAATGGAAGGGTCGTACCATCTCTGGCCAAGTCAGGACCAAGGATCATTTGAGGGAGTAATGTAGGAGCGTTGAGGCAGCAATGTGCTACGGAGTTGTCTACCCCTAACACATGAAACAAGTGAGCAGTTTTAACTTCATCTGATGGGCTAAGCAGCCTACACATGCTCTCTCAAATGGAGTGTGGCTCCTGCTGCCTCTCCCCAATCCATTCCTAGACCATATCGAATGGGAGACTGTCCTCTACGAGGAGAGTTGGGGAATGGAGAACTCTCTCTACCTTCCCATCTTTCTCTAGGCGGAAATATGCCTGGACCACCGCAAGGAAGAGGGAGAGGCGGGGCCAAGGGGGTCGGGCCTCTGGTGGTCGGGGACAGGGAGATCAAGGGGTTGGCGGTAGAGGAAATCGCCAAGAGGGAGGCAGGGGTCAAGGTCCCTCACAAAACCGTCCTCGTTCTTATCGATCACCTCCCAAGAGGGGTGAATGGTACCCTGGCCTGCTGCAAGGCAGACCCTAGGAAACGTTGGGCTTAGAGCATACCATATGGCAAAGGCGAATAGACGCGGCTCAATGTATTTTTTGCGGTGATCGAGGGTACATTATTAAGTATTGCCCCAAGTATAGAGATGCCCGGCGAGCTGCTGCAGAGGCAGCAAAACGCAACCGTCGGTAGGGGTTGCAACTGCCCTTACCCCTAGACCATGTGGAGAAGAGTGAGCACCACAGAGAAACTCCCAAACCACATGTGTCTATGGCAGAGGTTGCTGGCCAGTGCCTAGGTAGTTGTCCAGAGACTGCTTGCGTTAGAGTCTCTCTAGGCACTTCCCTCACGGGTCTGGCAGAAGAGTTGAAGGAGAGGATGCCAGTCTGGGCCAAGATGAAAAAGGATGGAAAGGGACAGCTAGTGCTAGTTGGCGTATAGGGTTTTAGAGGCAGAGTAGGGGCCCTTATAGACAGTGGGGCCAACCGAAGCTACATTAGCCATAAAGCGTTGCAAAAGTTGAATTTGAATTTGAAGACCCCATAGTCAGTATCCTCGTAGACAATCGCACTATGCGAATTGAGGATTACGTCAAGGTGGTTCAGGCATATTTCCGCCTAGAGAAAGATGGGAAGGTAAAGAAAGCTCTCCATTCCCCAACTCTCCTCGTAGAGGACAGTCTCCCATTCGATATGGTCCTAGGAATGGATTGGGGAGAGGCAGCAGAAGCCACACTCCATTTGAGAGAGCACGTGTAGGCTGCTTAGCCCATCAGGTGAAGTTAAAACTGCTCACTTGATTCATGTGTTAGGGGTAGACAACTCCGTAGCACATTGCTGCCTCAACGCTCCTACATTCCCAAGGTTAGTAAAGAAGGAGCAACTAGAAGAAGAGGTCTTTGTAGCCTATGTTAGGCCAGTTACTGGGCCTAAACAGGAAGAGTCGATCGACCCTCGCATTGCCAAACTGCTGGAAGAGTATCCAAACTTATCTGAGTCGCCTACTAGAGTAGTGCATCGGCCAATCCAACATTGCATTGAGATAGAGCCTGGCAATAGGACTCCTAAGAGAGTTGTGTATAGAATGTCCCCAAGGGAGTTGGAGGAGTTGCGCAAGCAGTTAGATGAGCTCCTCGAGAAGGGTTGGTTTAGGCCCAGTTCGTCTCCGTTTGGAGTGATTGTCTTGTTCGTCCCCAAGAAGGAGCAAGAGTTACGAATGAGCATTGACTATAGGGGTCTTAACACCGTCACAGTGAAGAATGCAGAACCACTGCCCCGGATAGATGATTTGTTGGATCAGGTGCAGGGCTGCAAGTATTTCTCCAAAATAGACTTGAAGTCAGGGTATCATCAAATAGAGGTTCATCCCGATGATCAGTACAAGACGGCGTTCAAGATATGAGCACTACGAGTTTATAGTGATGCCCTTTGGACTAACCAACACACCGGCCACATTTCAGCACTGCAAGAACGATTTGTTTACGCCGTGGTTGGATAGATTTGTGATTATGTATCTAGATGATATTCTAATGTTTAGCAAGACCGTCCAAGAGCACAAGGCTCATCTGAGGTAGGTCTTGGAGAAGCTGAGAGAAGCTAACTTCAAGATTAACGCAAAGAAGCGTGAGTGGGCCAAGACACAAGTATTGTACTTGGGCCATGTTTTAGATGGAAACGACATAAAGCCTGAGGACAAAAAGATAGCAGTGATTAGAGACTGACCGATGGTTGTTCCTAGGATTGGCAAATTACTATAGGAAGTTCGTGAGGAACTTCTCTGCCATCGCTGCCCCCCTTCGCAGATTGCTAAAGAACGAAGCTATCTGGAAGTGGGACCAATTGTACATCGGCCCTAAAGAAGTTGAAGCGGGCCTTGATAGAGTACTCAGTCCTCAAGGTAGTCGATCCATCCTTGCCCTTTGTTGTCACTATTAATGCCAATCAGTATGGAATAGATGTTGTTCTACAACAAGACGATGGCAATGGGTATAGACCGGTAGAGTTCATGTCTACTAGGATGCCTTCAAAGAAGGTAGCGACATCTACTTATGAGAGGGAACTCTACGCTCTCAAGCAAGCGCAAGACCACTGGAAGCACTACTTGCTTGGGAGGCACTCAAAGTTTATTCAGACCACAAAATGTTAAGATGGTTGAAGACGCAGGCCAAGATGACACCTAAGCTTACTAGGTGGGCCGCAGAGATAGATCAGTTTGACTTTGAGCTCAAGCCTGTAAAAGGAAAGTACAATGTAGTTGCGGACGCTCCAAGTAAGAGAGCCGATTTCTTTGGAGCGATAGTACACTATCTGGACATAAAGAGAGACCTGAAACATAAAGTCAAGAGGCGAATGCTCAAGACCCTATTTATAGCGACCTCCTCAAGAGAGTTAAGGAGGCCCCAGAGACTGAACCAGATTACCGCACTCCAGAAGACTAACGTAGCTGATCATTTATGCGTCCCCAATAATGAAGAGATCCGCAGCTTGATCCTAGGGGAGTGCAACGACAAAAAGGGACACTTCAGTTGGCAAAAGACATTAGCCAACCTCGTTCGCTCGTATATATGGCCTGGCATGAAGGCTGACTGCATAGAGTACGTACGCAGTTGTAAAAGTATGCCAAAGAAATAAGACCACTACACGAGCCCCTCTTGGTCTTCTCAGACACTTGCCTACTCCCGCAGGACCTGGAGATTCTGTGTCCATCGATTTCATGGACGTTGGGGTCAAGAGTACGCATGGCAAGAGCCAAGTCATGGTTATAGTTGATAGGTTTAGTTAGTATGCAATTTGTGTTCCTTCGCCTTCAAAGGCACGCACAGATCTAGTAATAAAGAAGTTTTTTGATCATTGGGTCAATGAACATGGTCTACCGCTGTCCATAGTTAATGACAGAGATACCACGTTCACTAGTCAGAACTGGCAGGAGCTGATGAGAGTCTATGGCTCTAAGTTGTTAATGTCATCTGGCCGTCATCCAGAGACTAACGGTCAGACTGAACAGATGAACAAGATCCTGCAGCAAGTTCTCAAAATGTATATTAAACCTGATCAAGTCACCTGGGACGAGATGCTCCCAAAGGTAGCCAGTGCATACAACAACAGCGTGCATTTAGCAACCTGCCGCACTCCAAACGAACTGCATAAGTCTTTTGGACCGCGTAGACCGTTTGAGGGACTAAACCAGGATCAGATCCAAAGGCTACCGCCCAGTACCAGGGAGTTTGCACTACAGCACGAGAAAGAGATTGCTACCGTGATAGAGAACCTCAGGAAGGCCCAGCAAAAGATGATAGAGCAAGCCAACAAACACTGTCGCCCGTCGCAGTTCCAGGTAGGCGACCTAGTCTGGGTCAAGTCGAAAGAGTTTGCTCTTGAGGAGAACATCTCACAGAAACTGTTACCTGCTTATAGAGGACCATGGCCAGTCCTAGAAGTCAAGGACGGAGAGGATGGACCATCCTACATGATAGAGATTCCAGCACACCTCCACACCTACCCAGTTTTTCATGCGTCAAGGTTGTTGCCTTGTACTGCGAGTCAGCAGTTCCCATCGCAGAGGTCCATGATCCCTCCGGATATGGACAGAAGGTACGACATCGATCGCATAGTAGGTGAGGATGTATTCCGAACAGGGGGTAGAGGGTGTCCACAGAAACAATACAAAGTCAGATTTTGTTATCAAGAACCGGAAGACGACCTGGTTTACCCGAACCGAGCTTCTAGAGACTGCTCCCAATGTAATCCGCGCCTATGAGAGAGATAAGAAAGGTAAAGGTCCGGCCTTGGACTGAAGTATTCTCGAAGGACCTCGAATTTAGGCCCGGCGGGAGTGAAACGGTTTTCACTTTCGTGGTAGCAGATGCAGATCCCAGGGCTCGATCCCTAGACCTGCCCCGAACCCGGGTACAGTACAGTTTGCCCCATCTAGGTTTGAACCCATGACCTGCCTCTAAAGTTGTCTGTTTAAGGCTGTTGTACCTACGAGGGTTGAGTAGGTTCGAGATGCTTACCTGTAGGGTAGGAGTCGTAGCTTATGGCTGGTCGTAGCTGCTGTAGGTTTGAAGGGTCAACCTTAG
>BFEA01000072.1:2188948-2200950 GCA_003427395.1 Chara braunii | reverse complement strand
CCCCCCCGCGCTCGCCCCGCAACGATCGAGTTACAAGTGCTCTCTCTCTCTCTCTCTCTCTCTCTCTCTCTCTCTCTCTCTCTCTCTCTCTCTCTGTGTGTGTGTGTGTGTGTGTCTCTCTCTTCCCCCCCGCGCTCGGCCCCGCGCTCGCTCGTGCGACACAATCGGTATAAATGTTGACCGCAGTTACGACCCATACCGCTCCTTAACCCCCATCTGTACCATCAGAAAATCTACGCATCATCGCTATACACAAGATGGCATTTCCAAGTCTTGCTTTAAGCCCTCTATTGGCATAGTAACGGTGATCAACTTCCAATGACTATTCTTGAATTTAACATTATACAAAACTGTCATCATCATGATCGTCACGGTCGCACGGTCTTGTCATACTTACATCATGAGATTGGCAACAAGCAGTATAGACACCATTGTTTCGAAATCGTGGTTTTTCATACAAAACGCAATCTTACTTCCTGCGTAATATCGTAGCTATACGGTGTACGTAAATGGCGCCCCTTGAACGTACACATGATGCGTCGTCCATCTGAACTCGACACTCCCTACCCAGCTCATCTCATGCATCATCGGACTCCGGGATAGTGCAAGAATAGGGCCTCTCGGATGACTCGGGGATACTACAAGAATAGGGCCTCTCGGATCGTTCATCGTCGTCATTATGATTATATCATCACCACGGCCATCACCATTCCAATCTTAATCACCAGCCAGAGACAAACCGCGTGGAAACGCAAACCAACACGCGAGGCAGCGCAAAGTGCGCGGTGAGGCCTTCATGGGAGACTGGGACGGCTGTATAATGAGAGCAGAGCAGAACGGCGATGTTCTCCTCCTGACATTCAGGACAGTCGTCCTACATCTCTCCATTTTCTACATCGATCGCGGGACAGGGGAAAGAAACGACAGCAGACACGCGGAGCCCAGAAATAGAAACGTTCGAGATCTCACCAGTGACGGGAGAGGTAGGGAAGGTAAGAGAAAGGGACGCGAGAAGGAAAGGGGAAAGGAAAGGTAAAACCGGAGGGCGAACGGATGGGAGAAGGATAAAATGGAAGGATAAAATGGAAGGGAGAAGGGAAGGGAGAGAGGAAGGAAGAGAGGGAGCGAGACGGGAAGGTAGAAGAGGACGACGGACAACGGAGAAGGGAAAGATAATGAAAAATAAAATATGTTGGTGCTGCTCCTTTGTTGGCCAATGAGAAAGGAAGCGAAAGGCGAGAAAAAAGGACGGGGAAGGAACAAAATAGTGCAGGGTCAATTTCGTAAAGTGAATGCGAAGGGCGTTTAACTTTCCACTCATCTGCTCCTTCGTTGGCCAAAATGAGAAAGGAGGAGGCGAAAGGCGAAGAAGATGGACGGGGAAGGAACAAGGGCAAATTTCGTAAAGTGAATGCGAAGGGCGTTTAACTTTCCAGTCATGGCTATGAAGTTTTTCTTCAAGAGGTTTGTGATGATAGGAGAGTCCCCACCAATAGATGGAGTTTCAAAAAAAAAAAAAAAAAAAAAAAAAGGGTTGCTCGAATCGCTTTATGCTTCATACTTACCAATAATAGGCAGACTTGCATCGCGAGCACTTGGTTTTTGTTGGTGTAGAGCAAACACAACAAGCCTTGAGAGAGACGGAAGCGTCCGCCATGGCTCTCATAAACGAGATATTCGGCCAAGTAGAACAGAGACAGAGGCGCGAGCGCTTTGCTGGCCTTCTACGCACTAGAGAGGTCGTCGTGGCTTCGGATTCTTCTTCGCCGTCTTCTGGCTCATACGCCGCCGCTGCAGCCGATGAGGACAAAGACCAAGATGATGTCGCCTTACGCAAGAAATGGTAAGCGAACGAAATCAAAAGGACAGCTAGGCCAATTACACTAAGAACGAAGGCATTGTCAACGACAGTGGAGGTTATGACCTTCCACCACCCCCATCCTTCACCCTCGACCCCGTCGGGCGTGAGATCACGCCCATTGGAGTCACGCATTCGAGCCAGACCCGACCTACTCTCACTTCAACCTTCTCCTCCCACTCTCTCTCCCCCGCTTTTCACCCACACACGACGGGTAAACTTGTCCGAACTAGTCCAAATGTTCGCTGCCGAAAACGCTGCCTTCATCACCGACATGCACCCAGATAAATATAACGCAGACACAAGAGAAAGAGGAACACTGCACAGAGCGAGAGAGAGAAAAGAATGCATGCACGGGTAAACAATGGTTCATCTTGTGATGATGATCACACAACAGTCATTCAACGTCGTCGTCGTGCTCATTCCTCCTCCTCCTCATCCGATTCCATCCATGGGATGCTGCATCTTTTCCTCACCCAAATCCCATCCACAGAGACCAAGACGATACCAACACCGGCGCAAACCAAGCTCAACTGACATTGGGTATGGCTCCACTATTCTCCAACATTCAAGTTTCTACAATTTTGTACAGATTTTCATCGCTCCAGTAACTCTACAGACCAACTCGTGAAGAAATTCTCTTATATAGCTGTCAGACATCCCGTAAGAAAAGCACTCTCCACCGTTGTATAGTTCCCAGCCTGCAAGATCCGTCTCACTACTTGGCTCCGAATATGTGGAGTCCGCCTCCACTCTGGGCAGACGAGATGCTTATGACGGCGTGTCTTCTACTCCTGTCACCGTATTCTTCTGCCGTCACGGATTGGAGAGCCCTTGTGGATAGTTGGAGTTGTGGATTTAGTGTGGCGCCGATGCGTTTTCCACCATCTTATGTAGCCTGACGATATACAAACACCATACGAAATTTTATATATAGTGGAGACCAGTGGAGCGAGACCCGTTGCGTCCATAATCGCCGCATCCTCCTCCTCTATTTCTGTCCCTGCCATCCTTGTACAGGGGCCATGCTCATCTCCTGCGTTCCACACCGATTTTAGCGGACGGCACGCCCGCGAATTAGGCTATGGTTTCCCGAAAATCTCTCCCCCATCCCTCCTCTGTTGCTATCTCCAAATCGACCCACCCCCCAGCTGATCGACACTCGCCCTACCGCCCATTCAAAAGCAGAAACTCCCTCCCTATGGCGCATTACTCCCGAAACGAGATCAGTGAACCTCGGGCCCAACGCGCGCTCAGTCTCTCTAGCGCATAGTTCGCAAGTGTTTACCGACAGCCTTCCGCATCCACTCATAGACATTGCCGTTGGCATCTCCGCTCGAAAGCTATGGTAGGTATGGCAGTCCCGAGCCGGTGAGCCCCAAAACCAGAACAACCCGAGACTGCCTCAACCGTGTGCATAGCTTCCGCCCGCGTTTTACACCCGCGAAGCGGCAGAAAACGGCGGCTGTCGTCCCCCCAGCACAACGCACCAGATCGCATCGGACCGCGGAGATTGCTTGTATACTCAGGCCGTTGTGAAATGATTTTTTGTCTTTCTTTTCTTTTCGCAATTTGTAAGTGTCATCCTTGCGCAGGGGCTATGCTAATCTTCTCTGAATCGTTCCAATTTGAATGGATGTCTCGAAGGACCCGTTGTGTAAATCTGGGCCACCGCGCCTGTGTTCTACGTGTGGTTTTTGGACCCCAAGGGCCTGCGGCAAGCAAGCGGCCTAGCTCAGCTGGTTAGGCACGCAAGTGCCATTCAGGAGGTCGCGGGTTCAATCCCCAATGACCGCCCGCGGCGTTTTTGGTCCCAACCAACTGAGATACTTCGCTTGTTCCCCCTGTTCAGTGTGTGTGTGTGCGGGTTGTGTGGTGTGTGGTGCGTGGGAGAGTGCGGCCCATAGACACTGCTGTTACTTGATGGGGTGGGAGAAGTAGATGGGAGGCGCAGCTGCTGGCGAAATGCTCTGTAAACCAACTGGGAGCAATGTCGGTGCGAATACCCTTACAAGGGTATCCGCCCTGGTTTTTGCAAGTGACAGAAAATAGGTTTAGTTTGAAGTTGAAGTATTCCGCGCGAGGCGTGACCGCGTCGTGATTTACGTCAGGCTGGATGGTTGACTGGAGCAGAGAGTGTGTGGGCGCGCAGACGCGCGTGATCTGTTTTCCCTTTGATGATTGTGAATGGTTACCGGCCAGATCTTTTATTTCTGATCAAACTAGGATTAAAAAGATTATGTCTCGTTGATTGATGTGCTTGCCTACGAACCATGCGTACTTGCAGAGAACGACATCGGCAACGAGGAGGCTTTGAAGTGTTTTCCGTAGGCCCGCGTGTCGCGCGGTGTCTGTTTATTTAGGCGTCCGTCAGAGCAAGACCCAGACTTGGGCCCGGCATTAGCGATTACGGCATCAGGTTTTCATCAAAGAGATTCAAGGATCGAGACCGGGCGGCGACGGCGCGGAAATATCAGAGTGGCACGAGGGGATCGAGGGGTCGAGGGCCCGGCGGGGCTATCCCCCTTGGTTTGGTCGTCGGCTGCGTCCGATCGGTGGTGGCATTTTCTAAATACTTCATTCTAACGTCGTATTTCTATTACTTTTTATGCTCCGGCATGCTGTTGACTTGAACGCGACGTCAGATTTAATGGTCGTTACGGCAGTCAAGGACCCAGAGTGCACGTCTCGTTTGACGGGTCCGCGTATTCCGGATGCTGCCGAAAATCGTCTATCACGCCGCTGTCGAGAACAGGGCACGGGCAGGGTTTGAGTTTGTAATTGCACTTAAGGCAAAATGGTCGGTAATGTTGAATGTATACGTCCTACGTTTCGGGCTCGGTGAGGTCGCATGGGGGTGTGTTGCATTCGCCGGATGGTCTGAAGTGCGACAACAAGTTGTTTTCGTGACTACGCCGAGGTTATCGCGTAGCAGCGACACTCGTGTCCAAGCCTCCAACGAGGGAACATGCGGGATTTGCACCCAACAGTAGGTGGGCGATACGGGTAAGGTGCCAGCGGTAGCATCAGGGTCGGGTTTCTCCGATGGGCCGGTCATTGTGCCTCCCCTCTGGTCCCCTCCCCCTATGAACATCAGCAGTCTCCGCTCAATGTCACTCGGCGGGGGTACCACAGCGAAGGTTGCAGCGACACTACTATGCAGCCCGTCCGTTGGACTTGGGTGCGTAGGGCGGAAGACTAACTAAGTTGATCCGTAGTTAGCCTCGCCAGTAGCACCCCGCAGAGGTTGCCAAACCGGTTGAGCGCACCAGAACACCAGTCTCTGACGGACATTGGGTGGACGTCAAGACGAGCAGTGGGGCGCAGCGCTGTGCTTGGGGTTTACGGGGAAGCGCGCAGTGTGGCGCTGCGAGATCCCCGACTACCAAGCACAGTAGGTCGGAGTTAAGCGGAGAGAGGAGGACGGTAGAGCGGAAGGCTGGTCTGCGGACCGAGCAGGCGAACACAGACAGCGAGGAGACTGGCAACGGGCAGCAGCCGAAGAAAAAAAAAGGAAGAGGCGAATGAACCCAAGCAAAGTGTGACGCCGAATACATTCGACGACGGCGATGATGAAGGAAGCACGAGCAAGGAGAGCGGAGATTGAAGGTGCATGATTCGTTCGATCATCGACGAAATCGGGAAGGGGGAGATGTTATTCCAACATTTTAGACTAAGGCGGCCCTGAATCCGTACTTAGTTTTCACCCTAAGATAGTAAAGTAGGAGATGGAAAGGAAAGTCGGTGTGCTGGGCTATGACAGACAAAGATAGGGAGAAGAAGGGAACGGATATATCTTGCTCACTTTTGAGCAAATCCGAAGGAGGGAGAAGCCTACGTAGGGGTTTTGGTATCGGGCGAATCCGTTTTTGAGGTCGGTTTTGGGAAGAGGGCAGTCGTATAGGAGTTAATAAAGAAGAGGGCTGCGCAGAGATGGCGGGAAAGAAAAAGAGGGAGAGCAAATAAACACTTATCTCCCTCGTGTTTTATCGGATTTATCGGATTTAGATGAGGGAGGGGTCAATCCCGGGGGTTTTGGACAACGCGACTCCGATGGTGAAGTCAGTTTTGGGATTAGTTGATCAGAGTTAGAGTTAGTAAGAGAATAGTGTGCGGGTAGGGAGGTATTTTCGAGGAAGGGTAATGAATCTTGCCACATTTTAGCGCAATATTCATTCCTATGTCGGTTGATGGAAGCGGCGAGTGGAGCAGGAGCGGGTTGTCCGCAGCCGATCACGTGAGAACCGACTGTTTGCAGAAAGGAGCGGACGAGTACTGTTCGTAGCAAGCTGCTGGTCAAGTTGATCGTTATCGTGCGCGATATAAATCCCGTCGAAGTAATAACCTCGTCTATGGTGATCGTCGCCTGGCCCGACTATCAATGTATCTTCCTTGTGTTCTAGCGTAAAGTACATTCCATTCGGTGCTAGGGCAACTTCCTGCTTGACGGGGGGGGGGACGTGCATAATAGAGAGTTGAGATCTACGACTAACCGGCGAAGGTGTAGGGGTCGTCGTATTCATGAGACGTGCTCAACTTCCGTCTGGCTACATTTCGATCCCACCTACCTCATCGATTGCTGCAGCCAGTTCCACTGACGTAGTCACTCTTATTGATGAAATGTCTATCCGACTCGATTACCAGTGATCGTGTTTGTGTAAAAGTAGCCCACCTCAGTTGATGGTCGCTGTTGCGACCCAACTGTATCTTTCGTGACCAAATAGAGAGTTCAACTATTGCAGCAGGGGAATGATTGAATGGAGTAGACCTGTGTGAACACGTGGAGAGAGAGAGAGAGAAGGGGGGCTACTTGCCTTAGGAAGATTTTTCCTTCGGCCATGGTGGTTGAGAGATCAGTCTTGAAACAGTATGAGTGTTTCCTTCTTTATTTCCTATTTTGGATGCACATGGATGGAGGCACGACCAGGTGCATTGAGAATTAGACTCGCTGATGTATTGTGCAACATTGCTACGTACTCCGATCACGGCTATCTGTTCGATCCATGTTTGTGCCTCGGTTGTAGCCGCTGAAGATCACTTGCTATTTCGAGACTATGTAGTTAGAATGAAGTAGTTGTGTGACTATATCCGGGGACGGCCTTCAGCCACGCGAGTGGTAGTCGCTGCATGCTTGCCTTCATGTCCGAACTAGGTGTGTTATTTCCCGTCTGTATCATAACACTGTAATTTCACTTTTTGAATAGTTTTCGACTATCCGGCTCCTATTGTGACTTTGCAAAGGTTGGATTTCCCTCGAATGGGATGCTAATCGGAGAAGTAAAGAGAACTCCGAATTTCAAGGTAAGCCCAGTGAAGAGCGCCTAAATTGCAGGCCCTGACTAGGCAGCACTGCTGGTTGTACTCGAACGCAGTGTGTTAACGTGTATTGTTGAGCGGCGACTGTGATTGTTTTTTACTGACCCTGTAGTTATGGCGCGTATTGACTTGCTGCGTAAGTGTTGCAGTCCGTCTGCACTTTGACTAGGGCACGACGGGGGTGCTCTACTCAAGAGGCAACCTTTCTAGACTGCATTGTTGCAATTGGGTCGAGAGGGAGGTGGTCTGACTGCGAAAACAAAGTCGTTGTCGCAAGTCGGAGGGTCGCAAGGGAGTCGACGGTAGGAGGCTGAGTTTCGGATTGACTAAGCCGCTGCGTTTTGTTGACCATCATTGCGGGCCCCTAAGGCGTATGAAGGTACCAAGACCCTCTCCTGGGAGTTGAGTCTGTCCCCCTCCTGTATCTCGAGAGTCTCAAACCCCTTCTTCTGCCCTTCTTACTCTAAGTTTAATCTTTGGTTATGAGAGAAAAGCGGCAGGCGGGATTGCAACCCGTAGGACCGCAACAAGACTCTGTGGGGAGTCAACCCACCGATTGCGGAAGCTCTGGCGGAACTTAGGAGGAGTTCTGGATACAGGGAACTGAGAGGTAACCATTTCTTTCCTTCTATAAACCCAACTATAAGCCATTTGTTGTATTCCTGATTATGTTTTGACTGAGTATACTGAGTGCATCCTTACTTTGACTTTCAGTTTGACTTTCAGGACAAACAAGACTTAAGTAAAGGAATGTATGAGCAATATCAGTTTCAGGTTCATTGTTTGACTGCAAAGCAGATTGTGGGATTGCATCTGGGGGAAGGTTGGGAGAAAGGCAACATTGTTTGTATGATTGGGTTAATCAAAGGCTGGGCAAGTCTCCATAAGTTTGGGGAGACCCAGTGTTATGTTTATTTTTTATTGCTTGAAGAACCAGACATGTTCCATAAGTTTGGGTGGTCTGGTTGCTCTGACTTGTGAGAGCTGACTGTGATTGATTTTTTATGGACCAAGCATGTTCCATAAGTTTGGGTGGCTTGGTCGCCTTGTTTACTTAGGGTTTCTTTCAATTTCTTTTTGTTATGAACGAGGAGGTCTGAGCATGTTGCATAAGTTTTGGTGACTCGGCCTCTTCCTGCTTTCGTTTTAAGAGAAATGAACCAGGCTGAGGACCAAAACATATTCCATAAGTTAAGGTGGTCTTGGTCCAATGTCACGCACATGCTGGAACCAAAAAATTATACCTTGGTTATACTTTATTACTACACTACTTATCAACAGGCTAGTCAGGCAGGGTTCCATAAGTTTGGGTGGTCTGACTATAGCTAATCACAAACTGAAGAGAGTATTGATTAAAGTAAATTTGTGGTACGAAGGGGCAGACTGAATCTTGAGCTAAAAATGATCGGTTAAGTTATATGCTACCTCAAAAGACTAAGTGCAGATAATTATATAAAGTTGGGACACTTAAACAGTTCAGGGCGACTAGGGTGGCCTAGTCATCCAAAGAAGATAAAAGTTGGTGCGCCCTGTGTTTGTGTATACTCAATGGCTGAGCTAGACATGTTACATAAGTTTGGGTGGTCTAGCTTTATGAAGGGATAAATCATTGAGAGACTATGAACTATTGTTTGAAAAGTTGACTTCGGGGTGGTGAGAGCACTTACCTTTGTGGTTTGGCTTGCATGTGGCTGAGTGAGATCACTACTTAATATGAGTTTCAGTTGATAGGTAGTTGCTTTAGTTGTTCGCCACGTGCTAGAGCCATAGGAGTTAGTTTCAATTCCAGCATTTTCCTAGCTGTCTTTTTTTACTCAGGTGAATTTCTGCGTTTTCGGGGATCTTTTATTATACTTGGTCTTGTATAAATCTTGATAAACCACTTTCTCTATGGTCTTGTATAAATCTTTTATTATACTTGGTCTTGAATAAATCTTGAACACATATATATGGTTGTGAGGAGTCTCACTGTGATTGTGAGAAGCGTTCATCACATACTTTTTTTTTTTTTTTTTTTTATGTACCTATATTGGGTGTTCGCGTGGCCTTAGGGGCCTACGCTTAAGGGTTTAATTGGGGTTGAGATTGAGAAACGAAAGAAAACCCCTTTATTTGTTGTATACTTCTTAAAGATTTCTTAGTCGGACGTTGGTCTTGGGCCTGGATTCAAGGTCCTTGTCCAGGACATTCCAGGTCCTAGACTCTGCATGGAAGGGATCTCCCCCCGCACATAGTTTATTTGTCTTGCCTGTCGGGGCACTCAGCCTTAAGGTCGGAGGTGCCGCGGAAGCTGCACGACTATTCCTTCAGTCGTGCAATATCGTGAAGGGGTAAACCCTCACAATACTTTGAGTTTGACACTTGAGTGTCATAAGCGGTACTTGGATCCACGGGGGACCGCTCGATTATGGACACTACATAGTACGCCATCATTGCGGCTGTTTGCGTAGGCCGGCATTGCGAGTCGATATGAGTTAGCCCTGCGTCCGTGTGATTTTATACTAAGTCTCGCGCGCGACGTCTATCCAATTTCCGCATTGGAGAGTTATGGGATGACTACTAACGGACTAGGAGGGTTGTCGTGTTGTTTGTTCTCTGTCGTTCTGTATATGTATGTGTATGTGTGTGTGTCTTTTATTTTTATGTTCTTTAGAAGGGTGTGCGCGTGGTGTGTGGGATGCGTCTTAGTCGACCGACGACGAGTCACGCTTGGGACCTTAGCCCCCCAGGGCGTCGGTTCACGTGCGGGTCCGATAGAGGCGTAAGACCACGCATACCCCCTATGCTACAGCGTACGAGAAACGACCTCGGCTGGTCCACCTCTGCGATTGCAACTGATTAGCTTTCGTATTGTGGACTGGTAGCTCGGTGGGGATACGCCCACCGAAGGGAGGTGACAACTCCCGTAAGGTGGAGGTAAGTCGTGCCTCGCGTAGGCCCTATCCTGTCGTAGGAGTTTGCGAAAGGTATGGCTGGCGCACTCGGTCGAAGCGGCTTGCGGAAGCTCCATATGCATTCACAACGAGGAATAGACCAACTCCTGCGTGATGTGGCCAGGAGGTCCCGCCTCGTTTTTGTGCAGTGCCGGACCGATGCGCTCGACAACGATTTCTTTGGCTGATTGGTTGAAAGATATGACCGACGACATGCTGAATATTATCTGGATGCTGGAGGCGGGGCCGGATCCCCAACTCAAAACCTGCATCGATTGGAGGAAGGCTGATGGCATGATGTCCACTTGCTATGCCCTCTTCACGGAGGGTCGCAACCTGTGCTATATGCTTGAGGAGCGTCTAGAGGGCGATAACAATATGGAGGATGAGGTCTGTAGGAGGATGGAGCGAACGAAGATAATGAAAACCCCGACATCAGCATCAATAACAACAATAACAACGACAACAACAACAACAACAACAACAACAACTTGAACAGCGACAACGTCAACAACAATGGCCACAACGACATTGACAACGTTGACAACAACTACTACAACAATGGCATCAACAACAACGTCATCATCAATAACTTTAATGAAGACAATGAGGTCATGATTGACGGTAAATGCACCAATAAGGATAACAACAACAACAACAACAACAACAACAAAGACATCAACAGTGGGACTGACAAGAGTGACCGTGCACTCATTTTCACTATCAGTATGGTGAGTGAGATGTCTGGTTCTGACGTGGACAGTGGGAAGGGGATTGGGGCTGAAACAAAGTGGGGTTTCCCCCCCCCCCCCTTCAATCTCGATATGGAATTGCTTATTGCTGTCCGGTTCAGGGCGAGGTTAGGATAGTCGAAGGGGATTGAAATTGCCCGACCCGCAACTTCAATTGAGAAGGGCGATCTGGCTCTGCTCGGCATCATAACGGAAATATAATTGGTTAGGGTTTACCCCTCAGATCTCATAATTTGATTGGTCAACATAAGATAGTCATGTTTTGGTGATGCCCCCAAGGGGAGGCGGGTAGTTTAGGGTTTTACATTTTGCTTTGACCTCCTTGTTGGGGGATTGATGAACATGTGTTTTGTTAGGATAAACGCTTCATGGGTTGTAGGTCAATCCTTCCCTTACGCAGGGAAGTAATCAATGCCTCAGCTCTTTTATGAGATTAGGGTTGACGTGCCAACACACAATAGGGACGCTGACCCTGATTTCCAGCTCATACGTATCACATCTGTGTGACGCTAGGTTTTCGTGTCTTGGTAGAGTGACATATCCCCACAACACTTTATAGGGATGCTGAACCCGATTTTCAGCTGAAACACATCATAACGTTGTATAGGAACGATGGATCCGATTTCCAGCAGGTGCAGCTCCCTACCAATAGATGGAGCTTTCATCGCAGGGGCCTACTTAGCGGGGTTGCTCTTATCACCTCGTTAAGTAGGTTTCCCACATGCGAAGTTAAAAAAAAAAAAAAAAAAAAAAGGTTGTCACGATTTTCAGAAAAAACAAAAAAGGCTCGGTCCTTGCATTAGCCCCGCCCCCGCCCCCCCAGGGCGGCCCCACCCTACTTCCTGACCACCAGTACCTTTCCCAGCTATCAAGTCCCACCCTCTCACTACCGGCATGTAGAGCCTTGTCAAGCCTACAACTACCGGTAGCGGGATTGAGGTACTTAAAAAAAAAAAAACGAAAAATAAATAAAAAAGCAAAAGAGGAAGAAAAACAAATTCGATTCATTTACAGAATGAAAATGAAAAAAGAAAAATAAAGAAACGAAACGGACGAGAAAGAGAGAGAGAGAGAGAGAGAGAGAGAGAGAGAGAGAGAGAGAGAGAGAGAGAGAGAGAGAGAGAGAGAGAGAGAGAGAGAGAG
>BFEA01000072.1:2164518-2181735 GCA_003427395.1 Chara braunii | reverse complement strand
AAGTCCAGTGTCATAACCAATAGGGTAAAGCCCAAGCCTAAGACCAGCGCCCGCAGAGTACCATACAAAGCAGTGCGGCGCGGCGCTTCGAACCAACCAAAACGGCTGCGCGGCTCCCAGCGCCCGCGCCGGCTTGCTTATACCATGTCATAATTGCCCCGCATGCCATCCTACTACATCCTTCTCACCGCACGAAATCGCACCGTTATTGCTGATGCCGTCGTCGGGTCGTTTCTCCGCACGCGCGCTCGACTCGGTCAGTATATACCAATCAATCGAAAATATCCTTAATTCCTGCTTAATCAAAAAATAAATAAATAATAATCATATCTCAAGCAAAGCGACCGAGGTCCGGGCCGACTTTACGATCAACAACAGAAAAGAATCACGCGCGCCTTAAACCTGCGCGCCCACGCACTCGCTATTGTGGTCAACCACCTAGTCAACGCAATTACAGACGCAGCCGCGCTTAGCGCGGTATACTTAAACTCTAGATTAAAACTATTTTCTGTCACTTGCAAAACCACGGCGGATACCCTTGTAAGGGTATTCGCACCGACAGCGCGCAGACTTAAGGTGCACGTGATCTTTTTCTTGTTGATGGTTGTGAAGTCGGCGTGATGCCGACCAAGTTCTTATTGTGATTCGTGTATGTACGAGCGAAGGATGGGCCATCGCAGGATAAAGCTGGAGGCTTGACAACATGGGCCTAGTAGGTGACCGAGGCGCGGCTTTGGAATGTTTTGGTAGGATCACGCATGGCAAAGTACCGACTTGTATATGAGTCTGCTACTACAGGCTCAACCTTGGGCCTAGCACTATTGGTTACGATGTTTGATTTTCATCAGGGAGATTCATGGATAAAGGCCAGCGAGCGGCAGCGCAGGAGTATTGGAGCAGCGAGGCGAAAACCAATGGGTTGAGGGTCCCGCGAGGGTATCGTCGTGGTTTTGCAGTCCACGGAGTTGTGTGGTGGGATGAAGGCGGTATCAATAAACCCCATTTTTTTTCTTCTCTCCCTTCGGATCGCAGTGCAGTCCTGCCTTAATTTTGTGACCTTTATTTTTATTTTTATTTTTATTACTGATAATTCTTGCCTCGTTGTAGCCGGGACAGCATCCGAGTCGACTCGGAGGAGTTCAACGTGCATACGGGTCGATGGGTAGCGCACGGGGCAAAGGAAGCCTTGATGGCGTGAGCCTTCCACGGATGTACTGCCTACCGACCTGTTGTGATAGGTTGACTATGAGTATGTCGTTGGATACAAGGAATAGTGAACTATGCTAGGGAAAGAGGGGCCCCGGGCATAATGGTAGAGACCACAGGCACATGGGGGTCTGTGTTCACTCTCGGCCTTAAGGAGCCACTTGAATATATGTCACTTCTCCTGAGATCTACACAGGGGCCAGCATTATGTGACCCATCCGTAGGCTTCCCAACAGAGTTGAGCCCCCCAGCTCAGCAACTGGCTGACTGAGTGAAGAACTACTTGCTTAGGGCCCGAGGTAGCGGTGGGCTCCTGATCAAGTCGAGGGGCCTGGAGAAACTCGGTGTTGACATGCTGACGGTCGTCGGGCTCGGGTATAAGCGATGGCGGGCTGACGAAATCGACTACTGTCCAAATTCTCTTTCGAAGTTTCTCTCAGAGACAACTGAAGTTATCGGTCAGACCGCTGCGCTAAGCGCCATTGGTTCAGAGGTAAAGGAGACCCAGTCGTGCAGTCTGACGACTGTCTCGGAGATTTTCCCCAGAGGGTCGAAGCCGATCGATGATGTCACTGAGGGAAGAGGGACTGTCAAAACTATTGGAGCCGAAGTTGTGAAAGTAGACCGGACTACGCTAATCGTTGCCAAGGAGTACGGGGCGGTGACGTCAACCGAAGGAAGGGAAGAAAGAGACATGGACGCAGACTGCGTCAGGATGCACACAAAGTTGGAGATGGTGAGGAAAGGCGAACGAGGCGCAACGAAAAGGAGATGGCACGCCTATTAGTTGAATAGATCGGCCGAAAGGAGAGTCGGTGTAGGGGTTTTAGGAGCGGGCGAGTACGATTATGAAGTCAGTTTAGTACGAGAACAAGTATAGGAGTAAAGAAAGACAGGCCCGGGGAGATGGCGAAGCAAAGAGGAAAAAAGGCGGGAAAGGCATATCCCGCTCATTCCTAGACAAAATCGGGCGTGAAAGGTTGCTAAATGGGTTTTTTTAGTGGTTGCGAAAAGGATTACAGGGTTAGATTCTGATATTAGTAAGTAGATTTGAAGGTGTGACGAGTAGGAGGTGTGCTCGAGAGAGCAGTTCATCATTATGCAAACGAGAAAAGCATTTTCTTATATTTTAAGGAAAAATTCACTTTCGTCTTGCATAATAGTAAGCGACAAGATAAGGCGATCCAATTGAGGCAATCACCGTCATTATACGTGTGATATCACTCTCGTCTACATGCTCGTAATTGGAATCCTCGGCTCGGTCTTCGCCTGTTATAGTTGTTGGTTGTCTTCTCGTTCTTCAAGAGCGTCATGCTAGCTCAGCCTGAGTAACGGGATGATTATGGCCGACAAACAATGTAACTGGGTACGATCTAGAGGGAGGTATATTCTTGGCTTACACATTGGGCTGATGAAACGAGAGACACGTGGCTGTAGTCGAACCCTTGGCCGAATTCTCATCAATCAGGGTTGCAGACTGTTCATAATTACCCCTCTCGTTGAGGGGGTGGTTGCCACTCACCGTACTTATCCGTAATGGTTGTCATCAGGACTTTGGCGATTCAGTTTCTCTTCACAGCAGCAGCACTTGCGTTTGGTAGCTCCTTGGTATATGCGCTCACCGGAAGTCCGTTCAAGCGGCAAATCTACTTTAACTTCTCCCAATCTGTCGATCAAGGAGTGAGAGTTAGAGGACCGTAACCTTGTTGTTTGTTCGAAGCGCTGCCTATCATAGTGAATGGAATGACACAAAGGCCATGTGCGAGAGAACGACTTACTTATTAGCCTGTACGTCGCTCACTCGATCGCGGGTATGAGGGAGTAAGGAAGGAACTGCAGGCTTGGAGACTTACATGTCAACCAACACGTTGTCATCTGATCACCGACGCTAGTGTGAAGGTTAGAGTGAGGGAGACAAAACTTATTTGGTGACCGTTGTACCACTTGTGCCTCTAGCCGGTGCACGCAGGGAGACCAGCCGCGAGAGCTGCATACTTACCTGCCTGGCGGTACGCTGTTCGCTGCTGATTGAAGCAATGACAGGCGAGTGGCGAAAACTGTTGGTTCATTCTTCGGTTGGCAGCGTCGTTCGATGCAGGATAAAGCTACAGCAGTCCAGCTGAGAGGTGTAGGCTAGGTAGCTGGCCGGTGCAAAACTTACCCACTAGAATGACAGCAGGAGGGAGGCCGAGAAGTTGCGGACGTGCCTGTGGTCAGGATACTCTGGGCCACGGGGTTCGGTGAGGGGGTTAAGCTTCGTTGAAGGGGGGGGTTTATTGTGGTGAACTGGAGTATCGTCAAAAAGTCAATGGCGAGGAATCTGGCTTCAAGTTGACCAAGTTGTTAAGCGTTCTGGCCGCCATTGTGGGACCCTCAGACGATCGAAAATATCAAGGCCTTCTCCTGAGAGTTGAGTTGCCCCCCTTCTGTATCTCGAGAGTCTGAAACCCTCCTTTTGCCTTTCTTACTGCAGGCGAGATTGCAACCCATAGGACTGCATCAAGACTCTGTGGGGAGTTTGCCCACCGATTTTGGGAGCTCTATCGGAATTCAGGAGGAGTTCTAGAGGCAGGGAAATGAGAGGCAAAAGTTCATCTTCCTTTTGTAAACCCAATTATAACCCCTACCTACATATCCTTCTATGGTTGATTGAGTATACTGTATGTACCCTTATTTTGACCTTGAGTTTGACTTTCAGGATATAAATCAGACTTACGTAAAGAAAGACATGCGCAATTTCAATTTCAATTTTGTTGTCTTGTCTGAAAACAGATTGTGAAAAGAGTTTTTATATGGGGGAAAGGTGAGAGGAAGGTGGTTTTGCCTGTGTTTGACTGGGTCAACCAAAGGTTGAAAAAGTCTCCATAAGTTTGGAGGGTCCAGTGTTATGTTTATTTCGATTGCTTGGAGGTTTGAACAAGTTTTCATAAGTTTAGATGGTCTAGTTGCTCTGACTTGCGAGGGTTGTTTGTGACTGCCTTTTCAGGGACCAACCAAGTTTCTATAAGTTTGGATGACTTGGTTGTCTTGTTTCTTTTTGTTTTTTCTTATGTTTCATTGGTTTCTGAAAGAAGTTTGGTTTGCTTCATAAGTTTGGATAATTCTAACTTTTTTTTTATTCTAAGGGAAGATCAGGCGAAGGAGTGAACATGTTTTCATAAGTTTGGATGGTCTGGTCTTGAGCCACGTACATGCCGAAACTAAAAAGTGTAAATTTTGACCATATCCTTATATTATTTTACTTATGAACAGGCTAGTCAAACATGCTGCCTTAAGTGTAGAAAGTTATATATAATTTGGATATTATAAACAGTTCAAGGCGACTGGTTGGATATTTTGGTCACATGCCCAAGAAAAAAAAAGGTTGTGGTACCTTGTATTTGTGTATATCCAATGGTTGAGCTAAACAGGTTTCCATAAGTTTGGATGGTCCATTTTTACGTCTTATGTAAGTTGGGTACAAGAGATAAATCATTGAATGAGAGTACTTACCATTATTTTTTGGCCTTGCATATGGCTGAGTGAGATTACTACTTAGTCTGAGTTTTAATTTGAGAGGTAGTTGCTTTAGTTACTTGCCACGTGATTTTTTAAACTAATTTTTTAAATTTAGGTTAATTTTTATATTTTCTGGGATCATTTGTTATACTTGATTTTTTATAAATCTTGATAAGTTACTTTCTCTACGGGAAGCTCTGTTGAAATTTTTACAAACCCAAGGAGTTTGTCAAATCTGACTTTCAAAGTTCCAACTTTTGTCGAAGTTGAATAACTAACTTAGTAAAAATTAAAAAAGTTTCCTTGTCTAGCGGAAGTGTTTCCCAACGTTTTAGTAATTAAGGAAGCTAGAGAAAATGTGACTTTGGAAAGTCAAGATTGTTTTTAATTCAGTATTTAGCTTTGTATAAATTTTCGATAGCTACTTCTCCTACGGCAAGCGCTGCCGAAATTTTCTACAAATCTAAAAAGTTAGTTAATTTTTTTTTGATAGAACCGAAGTTTTATGTTTGAGTTCATATATGAGTCAGTATAAATTTAGAAACTTCACCTCTTTAAAGGAAATGCTGCCCAAATTTTTACTAAGTCAGGGAGTTTGATAAAATTTAACTTTCTAAAGTTGAAGATTACTTCAATTTTTGTGTTTGAGCTAGTACAAATTCTGAAAAGACACTTTTGCTATAGGAAGCGCTGTCGAATTTTCTTAGTTTCGAGGAGATAAATTATATTTTGATAGATGGCGATTTTGACAATCCACCCTAAATAGGAGAGACCCTGTCATGAGTCTACCTTTCTTTGGGTACTGGCTTAGAAGTGAACTTAGACGTAGTTATGAGGAGAATTTGAAGTGAGAATGTGTCATTGTGAGCACTCAGTATCTTTGTTAAATGGTCATTCTGGGTTGAATCGCCATAAGGAGTTGGCGAGAGTGAATTGGAAACCGACGAATCGACGACCGACTGTTATCAGTGATAACAGAAGATGATCATCGTTGGATCGAGTTGAATCTGGTCAAAATTCTGAATCGAAACGATCAAGAGGACCTGTAACATAAGACAAGTCAATTTCAGACTAAGTTTTTAAGTGTATGGAGTACGTGGACTTTGGTTTAATCTTTGATGTGATTGCAGGTATGTTCTGTGGTTTGGACTCTGGATTTCACTGCCTGCTGTGGCGGACCTACCGGGTGAGGTGCTCCGCCTGAGATAGAGATGGAGATGGAGGATGAGGGTGGAGCAAGATGGCACAGCGCACCTCCCACACAGACTCTAATGCACGTTCTCGAAACTGTGCAAATGTAGAATGATCCCAAAGTACAGACTCTGGCTGGGGTATACCCCAGCAGACTGGCTGGATTGGATTGGACTGGATGATACCGAAAGAGGTACTGACCTGGACTGGACTACCCCGAATACAACACATGCCTGTGAGAACAGGCCAAGGGGCCGGTCTCACAGGCCAACCAAAGGTCCGCTACACGATCCTCGACCCGTGATAGATCGCCTAGATACAAGCATGCTTCCGCCAAGAGGTGAAACTCTACCAAAGAAAAGAAAACCCGAGTAGTTTAGAATGCGGAGCAAGCTCCATTCTGAGTCCATGTGATGCAACCTAGGATAAAAAATGCCACAAAAACAACAATGTCACAGCTAACAGCCTAAGTGGAAGCAGAAAGCAACTAACTAGTATATATGTCTTAGGAAAGCAGAAAGTAATGACAACTAAATCCTAGAATGTTGGAGGCAGTAACCTCAGTCTGGAAACAACTGACTAGTGCACACGTCCTAGGAACAACCAAAGCAAAGACAACTAAATCCTAGAAATGTCAGAGGCAGAGGCCTCAGTCTTAGAGCAATGAAACATTAACAAGATAACCATATGTCACATGAGGGGTGTGTCGCAAACCATAGGGTGAGATGGTCTCTGAGGGTGGCAAATGCAGCCTAGGGGTCGATAACTCCTAAGGGCATTCACATATAAAGACATGGAGACATATGTCATCAGACTCAATGAGGGTAGGGAACTGGAAGCGAGCAGAACCAATGACCCTAACAGATTGACCATCAGGGCGGGTAATGCTCGACTGAAGGGGTGACCGCTAAGTAGGGTCGACCATGCAAGGGGATAAGAGAGTCTGGTATACTGGGCGCACCTAGATGAAGCATGAAAGACTGCCTAACTAGGGCGTGAGGGCCGGCAGAGGGTAGACAAAGTGATGGGTAAGGGAATAATGAAGGTGAGGGAAGTAGGATCTAGATCCGTAAGCTGGAAAGTATGGGCAATGCTACGGTCCCGATGCCTATGTGTATACCAAGGAAGAGCCCAACTGAGAGGAACCCGGCTAAGGGAGATCATCATGCGATACAACCAGGGTACTGTACAGGTTAAAGTGGCAGGAAAGTGACGACGTCTGAAGTAGGCAAAGCTGATCATGACGAAGTCCGTGAAGCTGCCAATAACGTCTATGAAGAGAAGTCCGGAACGCCGCCGAGGAGGAGCCGCAACGTTGATGAGTTGAAGAAACAAAACTGCAGTGGATGGAGTACTGAGAAGTCAAAGACGTGGGAAGATAAGTCAGAATCAATTGTCGTATCGAGCAGGATGACGATGAGTGTGTTGTGGACGCTCAAAAGCATCCGACTGCTGCTGAAGTCCTGCCTCATATGGAGCAGGCTTGACTTCAGCGGTCTCCTCAGCCGAGGGAGAAGGAAGAGGGTCAGTGGGTTGAGGAGGAGCAGTCAACCCATAACGATGAGCATAGTCATAGGCACACACTAACATGTGAGCATGCTGCAAGTGTTGGAGGGGCTCCCAAGTAGCCTCCTCCTCAGGGTAACCCTTCCAATGTACGAGATACTCGACGTGAGGAGGGTTGTCGTAGGTGACTCGACGACCAATGATGTATGAAACGAGGAACTCCTCGTGGTCGTTCACCATGATAGGTGGAGGGCGCTCGTATGGTTGTCTAGCGACACGCTCAGACGGTCTGCGGTAGGGACGCAATAATAAGACGTGGTAGACATCGTGCACACGCGCCTGGCGTAGGTAGTCGGGCAACTTCACACGAAAGCTGACCGAGCTAGATGCCATATCAAAACCGATGACTTGAAAAATGCGGCATGGGTCAAATAAGCGACGTCGAATACCCTTACATGATCGACGTCATGTGCGCAATCCAATCATATCCAATCATCCAGCGCGGTGTCGGACCGAATACCCTTACAAGGGTATTTGACCATGATTTTACAATCGACACATCGATTGTGCCGACCACCATGACGGCGTCGGTCTTCACACGGTACTATAAAACGATTTCCTCAACTATTGAGGCCGGAACCAATCAGGTGAGAAAATTTCGAGAAGGGTGCGCGTGTGTTGTTATGACACACGCTGTGATGATTAGGTTCGGTAGTAATACCCTCTGACCAAGAAAGTCGAGGGGTTGATTAGGTTAATGTTGTACTAAGGACATCTACAACACACACTGAGACTTGGCCTGATACCTGTCTACCTACCGGTACTGGGCCTCAAAATACAAAATTTTGCCCCTTTCTGCTTGACCTCGAATACTCGGCGCACCTACCTCTACTTGGTGTGGTACCAGCTTACCCACCGCTTGAGTGTTTTCCCCGCAGCGACCGTCGATGACGCAGTCACGGGTAAGTACCGACCCTTCGGGCCTTCCGATCAAGCGAATGTCCTTGCGGGTCTCACACGCACTCAAACCGACAAACACTCAGACAGATACACATACCAACTAGCGTATGCACGCACAAAACTATAAGTGGGTCCGGTCCCTTAGTTGGACTAAAAACCCAACACTATACTTATACAAGAATTGCTCCCTTTCTTTTAGAAGTAGGGGCTAGCTCAGTAGGATTCGGGGCAGACTGTCAAACTAGAGACCTAGGGATCGAATCTGCCCAGCCCTTGAGCTAGCTCTCTTTTTGCTATAAAGGACCTACATTTTTTTTTCTGACCTCGGGTGATAGGGACTCGAACCCGGAACCTTAGGAATGAGAGTAGTTAGGACTAGGCCTCGTTACGACAGTTGGCGCGTCAGGGTAGTTAGTAGTTCGATTCTTTTCTTTTTTCTTTTTTCTTTATCTTTAGTTAGATTTGTTTTTCCTTCAATCTCGTTGCCATCTTTCGTAGATTCACTGAAATGAATCTACCCCTTAAACCAAGGCAGTTCCGGTCAGCCAAGATCACAAGGCATCTAGCCGACCACAGCGCTGCACCACGAGGACCGGTTCAAGGGGGAGAGAGATGGGAGTATGAGGGGAAGGAAAAAAAAGAAAAAGGCGATCGGGAACGAAAGGGGATATCGTGAATAAGCCAGAAAAGCGGGAGATCGCGGGTAAGCCATAGAGCGCAAGGAGAGGGAGAAGAAGAAGAGGGAGAAGAAGAAGAGAAAAAGAGGAGGAGGAGATCCGCCCCGTTGTGAGTCGTAAGGGACAGGTGAGTCGTTTTCGGTAATAGAAAGAGCATCTCTGCTGCGCTGATCAGACCTCTATTCATCTTTCTCGGAAGGATTTCATGACAGCCCGCTCGTCGTCGACGACGGTCGCGACTATTGTTTTTTTTTCTATGCTATGGTGAATGAGTTGTGAGTCAATGCGATAACCGCCGCTCGTCCTCCAACGATGATCGGCGCTTGATCGCCGCCGACACTCGATTGGCGGTCATTTGAAGACAGCGGAGGCGAAGGTGCCGTCACCGACTCTCAGCTTCGGCACCTTCGTTCCGTAGGTTTTCGGGGAAAGCATTTGCGGGATTGGTGTAGTATTACCTTCGTGCGCGCACTCACAACGACACGTTCCGTTTAAGGCATATCCCAGATCAGGGAGAAGGTGAACGAGTAGAGGAAGAAGGAGAAGAAGAAGAAGAAGGAGGAAGAAAAGAAAGGAGAAGAAGAAGAAGGAGGGGGAGAAAAAAGGAGAAGAAGGGGGAGACGAAGGAGAAGGAAGAGAAGGAGCAACATGTTATTCGTTAAAATAGTACATTATTTTCTAGATAGTACATTTTTGTCCGAGAAACAGGACGACAGTAGACGAGGCTGATGAAGGAGATCCTCATTATCAATCAATATACAATGCATTAGAGTCATTGTTCAGTGGATAAATCCTGAATACATTCATTTCTTTTCGAAAACGTTGTTCTGTACAAGTTCAATTTTCAAAGTCGGATACATCCTAATTAAATTGGCACCCATCCAGACATTCACTATGAACGTTCCCGTAATGAATGTTCAAGCCCTCCTTGTAACACTCCTATTGGAAGGGATGCATATGAGTGACGTGAAATTGATTTTTGCAGAGGCTTAAACGGACGCGTAGGAGTGACACACAAAACGTGTTTTCAGAAGTTAGATTGAATAGTAGGATACATCCAAATCAAAATCTGTACAGATTATCAAATGCTGAAAGTGATGACAAGGACTATGTGTTTGAGGACCCTATCACAGTTCGACAAGCAAATATCCTCAAGACAGTTAACAACTTGAACTCAATGTTCGTCTAATGATGACAAGCAAAAAAACCTAAACTTTGTGAAGTTTCGATACCAAATACAATGGGCACATCAGAAGTTAGATTGAATAGTAAGATACATCCGAATCAAACTGTATACATATTATCAGATGCTGAAAGTGATGACAAGGACTATGTGTTTGAGGACCTTATCACAGTTCAACAAGTAAATATCCTCA
The DNA here is from genome assembly GCA_003427395.1 of Chara braunii. NCBI lineage: Eukaryota > Viridiplantae > Streptophyta > Charophyceae > Charales > Characeae > Chara > Chara braunii. Next base: position 2,171,321 of record BFEA01000072.1, on the reverse strand, counting down.
TTGACAAGACAATCAACAACTTGAACTCATGACATGAACTGATGTCAAGGCTTAGCAAAAAAACCTAAACTTTGTGAAGTTTTGATACCAAATACCATGGACACATTAAGAGCCACTACGATCACCGATACAGTCCACAGTCATTTTGAAGACAACTGACAACTTATGATAACTTCATTCAGAAGCGAAAAAAAAAGAAAAATAGAGCGGGTCACCCAGTCCACATATTAGGAAGTCATAACTGTTGCAATAGTTTCAAAAGATCCCAGAGACAATTGAGAACTAAGTCTTGAAAACTGACAACAGTTACGTGGTCCATATATTATGAATTTGTACAGTTACTTCAAAAGTTTCCAACAACCAAACAGTTGGTAAGGCTATCCAAATCAAACTAAAACTTACTAAGGTATGAAATGTCAACTACACCTTGCAAAACTGAGCCAGACTTTTTACATAACCAAACAATTTGCAAGGCTAGAACCTAGGATGAATAAAAAACCCTCAGTACCTTACACTATGAAAATTTTAACTAATGTGACATTCCAACACAAAACTTTGAAANTTGCAAGGCTAGAACCTAGGATGAATAAAAAACCCTCAGTACCTTACACTATGAAAATTTTAACTAATGTGACATTCCAACACAAAACTTTGAAAGCTTCGAGACTTGTCACTCAAAGTGTTGAAAACTCGAAATGATCAAAAGAAGCCTATACTATGAAAATGTTCACTAAGTTACTCAAAGTGTCAAAAAGTTGAAATCTTCAAAAGAAGCCTCTTCGTAGAGCGTTCACTATCGGTTCTCATGTTGAACCGTCTACCATGCAATCCGGGGTTGGAGGTTGAGGCAGACCTTCAAACTCCGTAATGTCAAACGAGAAACCTTCAATGGCACCCCCAAGTCGGAGTACAAAACGTCTCAAGGCGAAAAAAACATCTGAGGCTTGTACATAAGCTTCTGTAAAGTCTCCTGGCATCCAGTTTTCTCATCGACGATCATACATTCGCATGTTGAAACAGTCCAGATCATTAAACCTCACCATGATGAAAAACATTGTTCGTCCTCTTGCTTCGCACTAGAAGATTTTCTCATATTGAAAAGGAAACGCTCCCCCCTTTGTGATGATCGCCATTCGTTCAGACACTTCTATTTCAGTGAAGCCCGCATTTCCAACCATTTTTTTGAAGTATGTTAAAAGATGTAAGTCTGCACGCCGCAAAAGATTAAAGTCACAATAACAATGTTTCATCAAGGTCAGGATCCAGAGCCTGAGGTCAGGCTACGACGACCAAAAAGTCCCCACGCCCAAGGTCGAAAATTGATTAAAAACTCTTGTTAATGTGAAACGCATAATCGAGAGAGTACAAATCATTACAAGATGTGTTCCATGGAGTCAAGCGTGTTGTGCACAGTCCAGCACGACAATATGTTCTTCTCATGAAAAGATGACGAGCATCACACTCTCGAAGAGGTAGCCTCCGACCCGCTCCCTTCTCCGGAAACGCTTTGTGTTTGAGCACCGATGTCGTTATGCAGGGCGAGAGTTGCATTTCTCCTCACTTTCAGAGGAATAACAAGACCGCTGGTGATTTTTTTGGCGGAGTCGCAGCCATTCGTCCTTGTTTGTTTCATCCAAAAAAATGCAACAGTTGTGACATGTTGATATTGTTCCCCGTGTCCTGAAGCTTTTCTCAATTTTTTCTCCCCTGTGTTGACATACAATTCTCTTAGTATGCTCGTTTTGCCAATTGGAACCCAGTACTCCACTTTGAATTGGTTGTAAGTTGGCGAATCTTCGTTCTTGTCAACATCACTGTGGGCCTGGCCAACCCAAAATGACACTCCTTGAAGCATGTCCTCGTTCGATGGTAGCATAATGATAAAACTGCCGACATGCACGTCTTCGAAAGGATAAAAGTTGGTCTTAGGCTTGTCCTTCTGAAGGCCTACGAACAGAGGTTCTTTCTGTAATTCGGATGCATCCGAATCAGAGCAAGAACCCTTGTCCTCAACGACATGGATGACCTCTGGTCAGAAGACGGTGATGGGTGTTGAAGGCACCCCGTTGTCGATAATGTCCTCCGCGTGTTTGACGTGATCTTCCCAATCCCGAAAAACCCTATCTATTCTAGTCACCTCTTCGTCTTGGAAGTCATCCAAATTTCTCTCTTTTTTTTCATAGACTTCCAAAAACCTCTTAACACCCTCCAAACCATTCTTGTAATCGTCCAGGAACGCCGGTTGGACCAACAAAGGGTCGAAAGGTTGCTGTGGACCAGCGTAACCCCCGTTATCTATTTGTTTGAACCAGTAAAGAGGACCATCCTCGGGGAACCACTTAGCGTCTGTGCAATACTCTTTGTAGGACATGACGAAATTATCACCTATCATGTAGAATTTTAGCAAATACGGCTTTAAAATCCCTGTCATGCGCTTTAAAACATGTGGGTAAATAAGACCTCTCCAGTCTGCTATCCTATCAAGGAAAATACACCACGGAGGAGTCTTATGAGACCGTTCTAGCAAATGGAATAACTCATCCATTGTGTAGGCATCGTTGTCTTTGAGTTTCTTGGAGAAAACACTAAAAGTGGCATCGACGTCTGTGTACGTGTGTCCAACTATCATAAAGCCAATTTCTATTTTTTTGAAAATCCCGAATTTCACGAGGAGTGCTGCCAACGCACAGATGAATCTATTCTTGTTTTCTTTAAAACAAATGTCAGCTTGAATGCGAAGAAAAGGCGGTAGAGGTTTCCTACTGGATTGGATCTCCGTCAGAGTCCGCATCAAACACGTCGCCGTACTGCTAGGGTCGTGTCTGTAGTAAGGAAAATATGTGTAAACGTATATAGACGGATCCCAACCATGGCCCAGAACGGCAGTGAGACCCGTCTTCATCATCCTCTCGTGGTGCAAGTCCTTAGAGTAGTTATCTTGTCTTATATGCGGGATTGTGGTTTTCTTCTGATTCATGTCGTCGATAATGATGCACAGACACTCAGACTGCCGCAAGATAAAATCCATTTTGCAGTGGCTGTAGCCAAGCCTGTGGTTGACTTGCAACTCTTGATGTTTCTGCATCCTATCTTTGAATTTCTTACGGCCCCTCACGTACTTCGACTTGGCGATGCACTGCTTGTAGAATATACATTTTGCGCAATTCGTGAATGTGTTGGACATAGCGAGACTTACGTGTCAGAAGTGCTTACTCCACATAGCGTAGAAAGTCGACTCCGACACAACTTTCGAGTGACACATCAGAAGATCAGAGCGCAACGATTCATAAATTGCTCGTTTTGTGAACGCCGCAGGAATCCTACGGCGCCGCAGGAATCCTACGGCGAGGACGACACACTCCGTGTTTCCAGACCATGTCATTTGCCATACTATCGGCGTGGTCGTCGATGAATCGTTTCAACAAAGCAACCATTGTGACAACTTTTTCGGATGGTTTAGACAATACCGAGTGCCCATGCTCCTTAACCACAACACCGGTATCGTACATTCTTTTGTAGACATAGAAGGTGTTACGAGAAATGTCGAGTATGTTACAGTACGCCTGCACACACATCTTTCGTTTGCAAGCTACAGACTTGACCCGCTTAGCACTACCTTCCATAACCGGGAAGTCATGTATGGTTTGCAACCACCACTTCGTCCTTTCCGTGTAACTTTTCGAGTAGAACGCCTCCCGCACCGGCCTAACATCTTCTGCTGTCAGTTCAACACAACACATCCGCCTACAACAGAGCATCCCTCGCACTGCTTGAAGAGACTGCATCCTGAGTTTGCCCATAGCTCGCCGACGCTGTGTCTTTTTGGCCGGTTCTTTGTTTGCCATAGAATAGGGTCTTCTTTCACCGGGTATAGGTGCCGACAAAATGTACCGTATGTGGCGGTCTTCTTCGGAAAGCCAGCGCGAGGTCTGGCTATCTCGTGAATAGCAGTATTCAGCGATTTCATCTGTGGACTGTCCTCGACTCTCCTGAGACTGCGGAGTGGTAGACGAGGAAACCCTCTCACGCCCATCAACAACTCCCGAGGATGAAGAGGCAGTAGTGCAGTTATTCACACTTTGCACGTACTCCGTCCCACTATAACTACAATCACCGAGATTCCCCTCGGGTATGGAGCTCAACAACCCGATGTCGGTCATTTCAGAAAATGCTGAAGAGATTCGGGATGTACAATCGACACTTGGAAACAGACCCCCGCTTCCAGTGTTGATGTGGTCTTCGAGCACGTTAGAACATATGTACGAATGCGCGGTGGAGGTGGACAACTGTGTTCTCTTCGTCGATGCTAAAGGTTTGAGTCACGTAACCGTTCTCCAGAGGAAGTACATGGCACGAGTCGAGGCGAAGTACTATCGACACTGCTTGGAACTCCGTCGCCCATAATCAATCCCTTCCTTGCCAATTATCGCTGGAAACATAACGGAAGCCAAGCTAGCGCGGGAGGGAAATTGTGAGTGATCGTCGTCGCAGCACACCTGTGAAGCATGTGTTGAGAAGCGTTCGATCTTTTCTTGCGAGCAGAACAACAGACGCTGACCTAAATCAGAGTCGAGACAGTTGTTGGACTTTGATAATGAAAAAGCGACAGAGATCCGTCGACTCATTCCGGACCACGATTCAGGGCAATGCAACGGAAACAACAGGAGAGTGCACCGACTCCAAAGAGGGTGGAGAAGTACATGACATTTGACGTGTACAGCCTTCGTTGAACCGAACGACACACCTTGCTTGAAATTGTTTATCCATGTATCCACTAAAAAAGGACGGTGCGTAAGCATGTCTCAGATTGTAGAGTCGGATGTATCCGAAACACCTATGCATCATAGTATTTGCAAGTCTGCAGCGTGTGAGGTTCTTATGTCGGATGCATCCGGGACATTTGTGTTCTGTGAGATTTAGACGACTGCAGCGGAGACCAACATTACGTCATGTACGCAATGCCTAACACCGATCGACACGTATACAAACAACAAAAGTGATCACGAACCTTTCTCGTCGGGGGGAATTGACAACCCTCATGAAGTGCCAAACAGTCGGCGACCAGTGTTGTCGAGTGGCAAAAACACTCTTAGGGAACCTTGCGGTCGTGTTCAAAACTTGATGGCGTAGCACCATATGCTCACCTAACAGTTTTGGATGTCCATTTTATGGACAGATCATATGATGCCTTACGAGCAAGCAGCGGTTGATTGCTGGCCCCCCTCCCCGATGTAGATCTTTGAGAGCAGAGTTTCGCACTCCACCGTGAGATCCATATCGGAGAGGGGAATCAGCTACCCTGCCGCTGTTTACTGTAGTCATCATGAGGGAGTCCATGACGTGAGGACCCGAAAATGAACAATCCTAGGCGACTTTGCGGTCGCATGAGGAACTAATTGGCGTAGCACCAGATGCTCATCAATGAGTTCTGAATGTCGGTTGTATCGACACATCATATGATGCCTTACAAGCAAACAGTGGTCGATTGCTTGCCCCCCTCCGCGGCGTGGATCTTTGAGAGCAGATTTCACGCAATCCACCGTTAGACCCACATCGGAGAGGCGGACCTGCCATCATGCCGCAGTTTACTGCAGTCATCATCTGGGAGTCAACAACGCAATGACCCGACGATGCTCCGATTGGGACGTGCTCTTGTCTTCTGTGCAGGTGCTGACAATTGCTGCGTGTGCAGCGTATTGATTGAAAGAGGAGCTTCTTCTAGCACGGGTCGAGGGAAACGGATGACTTATTCGACGACGAGAAGGAACAAGCTCGTGCGGTCGGCAACTTCGAATGGATCCGAGACACAAGAAGTCACGCAGGGCATGCACCATTGCAACGTCGGCCGGCGTCGCTCACGTCACTTTCCGCCCGGCAACGGCTGGTGCACAAAAGGACCAGGGACATTGGCACAACGTTTCGTGGCATTGCGGTGTGCAGTTAGCGAGTCGGACAGATCAAATCCCACGGTTTAATTTTGGTCAAGCGTCACCCGAGGGGAACCCTTCATGCATGTTTCCGCTCTTTACGTTGGTGGGCACGCACGTCTCTGATTGTTGAGTCGGATGAATCCGAAACAACTTTGGAATGTGACATTCACAAGTCTGCAGCTTGCGAGGTCCGTATGTCGGATGCATTCGAGACACTTATGTCCTGTGGGATTTAGACCACTGCAACGGAGGCGAACAGTACGTCATGTACGCGATGCCGAGCACCGATCCGCACGTACACAAGTGATGGAAGTGATCACGAGCCTTCGCCGTCGGGGGGAAATGACAACCTCCACGAATTGCCGAACAGTCGGCGGTCAGTGTTGTTGAGTGGCAAAAACACTCATAGGGAACATTGCAGTCGTGTTCGGAACTTCTTGGCTTAGCACCACATGCTCACCAAGCAGTTTTGGATGTCGGTTGTATCGACAGATCATATGATGCCTTACGAGTAAAGCAGTGGATGATTACTGACTCCCCTTCCCGGTGTGAATCTTTGAGAGCAGAGTTTCGCACTCCACCGTGAGATCCGTATCGGAGAGAGGGACCTGCTATAATCAGGGCTGTCGAGCCCCGGCCCCGGGGCCCCGGCGGGGGTCCGGGGGTGGGCACCCCCAACCCTGGCTCCGGACCCCCCCCCCCCCAAAAAAATAAATAAATAGTGGGGGGTGCGCAGGGAGAGCGCGCACCACATGGGCTAAACCCCAAAAATGGGGTTTTATGCCCCACCCCGGACCCCCCCGATTCCACACCCACCACTCGTGGGACCGGGGTAGCTGCTGGTGCGGGGCCGAGGGTAGGGTTGAGTTTTGG
>BFEA01000072.1:2120337-2163762 GCA_003427395.1 Chara braunii | reverse complement strand
AGGGACGGGGTGTTTTGGCGGGGGTGGGGGTCGGGTAGCCCCGCGGCGGGGGTCCGGAGGTGAAACCCCTACCCTGGCTTGGGCCCCGGGGATCCCCGCGTGACAACCCTGGCTATAATGCCGCTGTTAACTGCAGTCATCATGAGGGAGTCTCCTTTTCTCTTAAACACAAGGTCTGACAACACGTCCGGATCTAGTGACATACGGTGTTTCCCGCGGACGGGGTCGTGAACCTAAGCCATATATAGCATTCATAGATGATCCATAAACGTGGATCTGCGGTTCCTCGACTGTTGCATTCTCTAAAAATACGGACATGTATTTCATCCTAACAAACGCTCCTGGTCGTGCTAAAAATACGGACATGTATTTCACCCTATACAGTCTCGTATGCCAGACACTTTCTCTTCAACCTCCTGCCACAACGAAAATTTTTTGACCTGGCCTGCTATCACCACATCTGACCACCCATCCACACCGAAATACCGCAAAGCATTGAACCTGGACCCTTGAAGTACCACCTCGTTCCGAGATACACGTAAAACTGCATCCTCGAGTTTCCTACTTTTGTATGAAGAAGCTACACCTAACACTCTGGCGAAAGGAGTTCCCCTAGTAGTCAAGCGCACACAACAGTACGACACAGCTTGTGAGAAACCCCTGGGTATTGCTCCAAGAATGGACAATGACGAGCGCAGTCCACCAACTCTTGTTTTTGCGAATTTTTCCAAGTTTGTGGCGAAGATGTGATGTTCTTGCAGTCGAGACGACTGCTCAAGCGGCTACATCTGTCTTGGAGTGCTTTACGCATACGGTTCTGGAACTTGGGCTTGAGGACACCATTAGGCAGTGTAATGAGGTCCCCAAACTCTAACATATTGGCAAACTTGTAATGGGTTGCCCAAGGGCAGACACACTCCATCGCCTTTCAATTTTTATCACTCCAATCATCAAGATTCCGGTTCATGTACGGGATGATGATCATCCATGGGTCCTTTTCGAAGTCCTCTCTGCTTGCTTCGTCGATCCACGTATGACCGTTATGATGCCGCACCGATTTCGCACAAGGAGGAAATGGTTTTGCTAAGTGCATGTGCGTCTCGTGACTTATGCTGATGCTTGTCGAGGTGCCCGACGACATCATGCACACACATAAACGATACACATGGGCGTGTCGACATTCGTAAATGAAGTTGGCAAATGATAACTCCCCTGGTGAGGCCAACACTCAGTCGTCACGTCCCGCACTCTGTATCGGCAAAACCCTCATTGAATGTCCCCAACCACAAATTGCAAAGCAAACAGAGACGTTTCCAGACATCATTCAATGCAAAAAAACATTCAATCTTGCATTGCAAAGTATACAGAGGCTTTCCAAGAAATCATGGAAGGACACGTTCTAAAGTAGATGTGGGCTTTCCACAAATCATTCAAGCCCACGTCGCAAAGTACACGGAGCCGAGAGGAAACGGCGAATGACCCACGCCCTTGTCTACACAACAGGCGAATGTGGATATCTTCGGGAAAAATCAAGCAGCACACCGACGCCGCACAGTCTACACGACATGCCCTCATCTACACAAGACGCTTTTGTACAGTCCACATGACACGTTCTTTTCGCCAGAGCGACGAAAACGCAAGCCCTACGTACTGCGGTCATGTCGAACACGAACTCAACTGAAGTGCAACACAAGCCGAAAAGTCCTGCACTACACTAGAAACAAGCCCTACCTAAAATACGAACATGTCGAACACAAGTTCAACCGAAGTCCTACACAAAAGTTGATTCAAGCCGAAGACCTACAAAAATGTTGATTCATGTCGAATCCTACATTCGACAAAAGCTCATTCAAGCCCGACACGATGTTCACCTGCTTATACAAGTCCCACACAGAAGCTCATCTAAGCCTAACACGATGTCCACAACGTGACGGGACCATACCCATTGCAAAAGGCATGACCGGAGGGAGAATTCCTCTTTCCACATCTGTTCCGTGCGGAGATTTCCCAATGCTCAATTTCTTGTCAAGAATCCCGGTGCGGATGCATCCGCTTCATAATTTGGGAAAATGTCAAATTAGAAGGCGATGCCCTGTCCCTTCGTGATCCCTTCCCTGTGAGACTTGGGGTCGCTGGGAGTGGTATAATTCGGATTCATCCGAGCCCGGTTCGTAGAAACCATTCTAATGATTCGCAAATTCCTTCCCACCGAGACGTCCCGCCGCACACAGGGCTGTGGTTCGGATTAATCTGAACCACCTTATGGACAATAGTGATGGGTCACTGAGATGTCGTGCGAGCAGACCGTCCTATACTTTCAACGCAGACGAGAATATGCAAGAGAGTCGATAGTGTCACCCCTTCGTCGATCGGTGTTCGGCACCATCCGTATCTAAGGAGCATGGAGAACCCAGGGGGGAGGTCGCAAGAAACAATTCCTTGAGGGTTGTTCTCCCAGGCATTTCCGCGCTGCGATTTTCAGAAACCGCATATTTTGTTAAGAAGCGTGTCCGGGATGCGTTAAATTCGTGATTCAAACAAACGACGACGTGCCCCCTTCATCGGCCACGTGCCCTTCTTAACCGTCCCCAAAGACTACCCGCCACAGTGAGCGAGTTGGTGAACAAAACAATACCCACCGAAAATGGAAATCCCATCCCATGCGCATCTTCGGTTGTGGTTCGTATGCATCCGAATCACAGAAACAAGCGGAACAGTAGGGAAGGATCACGAAGATAAATTTCATTTTTCCACGTATGTTGCGCGTTGCGATTTTTTGAAGTTCTATTTCATTTCAAGAAACCTGGTTCGGATGAATCCAATTCATAATTTGCGTTGATGTTAACTTGGGACGCAATGGTCTGTGCCGTCGTCATCCCTCCCCTGTGGGACTTCGCGTCGATAGGAGGGATGTGGTTCGAAGTTATCCGAGCCAGATTCAGATGGTTCATTTCCATAATTTGCAAATTCCTTCCCGACGAGACTTTCTAAGGCACCGATCGAGGTGATTCGGATTCATCCGAACTACATCAAACATCTCGGAGTGAGGCGGAACTAATGCATCTTGTGTGATGATTGAATTCCCCCATCTAGTAGAACAGAATACAAACAAAAGCCAGCATTGTCGTCCCTAACTCCTGTTTGGTTGTGGTTCGGTTGAATCCGAACCTGAGAGGAAGGCAAAAGCAGGGGGGAGCTGAGATTCACGAAAATCTTATATTGTCATTCGCAATTTCGTTGATTGGAAGTCGATGGCCCCCTTACGTCGGAACCGTCCTGTTCCTGCCGCGTTCCCCCATGATCACGCCGTCGGTGTCGAGCACCATGTCCACGTTAGAGTGTGGCGTATTCGAATCTTGGCATTTGCGATAGGATGCTGCACGAAAGGCGGCGCTATGGCGATGTTGTGGGTGCGCGATGAAACTTGTCAGCGCTCCCTCCATCTTCGAGGTGCGTGATGGGTCTTCCCGCAATGCAGCCAATGCACGTGAGGTGTGTGACGGTCGGTGACGTGCGGGGTTGTTAGTGCTTACTGTGTGTGCGACAAGGGGCGATGAATCTTGGCGGTGCGGGGTGGGTCTTCGCATTGGGGAAGTTCGACAAGTTGCAGATAGTGGTTATAGGTGCATATGTTGTGAGAGTTCTACGAGCAGCATTCCGATGACAGGCGTACGGGATAACGAGGGACAGCTAACACAAGATCTGAAAGACGACACGACCCGTGATAGGCAGACTGGATCAGCAAGCCGATCAGTAAGTTCCATGGCGCAACCACGACATCCTCACAACATCGCCATTCTGGCAGCATCCCATCGCGAAGGGGCAAAATTGAAAGTTCCATGGTGCAACAACGACATCCTCAGAGCGCAGCCATTCCTGCAGCATCCCATCGCGAAGGGGCAAGATCGAGCTCGTTGTCAGTGCTCCTTTCATACTGGATTTGTGCGATGGGTCTTCGTGAAACCTCGCAAACGCACGTAAGGTGTGTGACGCCCGAAGGCGGCTAGCTTCCGCACTGCAGGCTGTGTGTTACTGCAGGCTGTGTGTTCAACACGGGCGATTGATCTTGGCGGTACACGTTTGGTTTCGCTAGGGACAAGAATGACACCTGGCAGTGGTCAGGATTGCAGATGCGTTCGTCGTGCGAGTTCGGCGCGCAGCGTTCCGATGACAAGCACATAAGATGATGGGATCACCACAACAATGGCACAACATCTGGAAGACTTCAGGACCGTCGATTGGACGGCGGGATCAGGAAGTCGATTGGGATGCGATCTCGAGGACGTCAAGACCAATGGCCATGCGGCATCGTCCACGTGTCAGATGTGTTCGTCGGGGGCGTCCGACGATCTTGACCGCGAAAGCCTTAAGCTAGTGTCATTCGCTGACGTCATGCAGAAGATAATGACGTCAGCATATGTCAGTAGCTCGCGACTTTCGTGCTTCTAATCAGTAGACGCTCGTGGCGAAGATATCTGACGTGGGCTGACGTGTGTACGCCATCGCATGTCGATCGGTTCGTCAAGATCGTGTGCCGATCGACTCGTGTTCAAATGACGAGGCAGAAAAAGATGTGAACGAGCGACTGCATTAGATCTCTTCAAGAAGATAAGGAAAGAGGATCCGAAAATCAGGGAGGAAGAAGATGTGGACGGGCGATGAGAAAATGTAGGCCTGTTACTGACCTGCGAGCCGATAAAAACCTCAAACGCGCGTAGGAAGAGCCCAGCGCGAACGGGCTCACACGCAAGGTCGCACGTCACGTGCCGTTTACGTAAGCGCCCCCAACTATCGACGATTGCACGGAATAACAACGCCCTGAAAGCTCTTGTGGCCTGCGATATGATGGCGGGCGTCTTCTAGTGATGGCGAACGCGTCGCTGCGGTAGAACACGGAGCAAATGACACCAGCGAATGGGGTTGACAGCACCTTGGTCCGATTCATGCGGCCAACTGGCATGTTCGTTGTAGGACGGGGGGGCGGGGGGGGGGGCTTCCGCTGGCCGCCATAAGGATCGTCCCGGTGGAGAGTCGCGTCGGGAGCTGTGTCATCAGGTGGGCCCTTTTTTTCACGGACCGTCCCATCTCGAAATCGCCCTTTCCGTAACCGTTGCGGGAGGGAAGTCCATAATTTCAAGAGGACTGGTCATTTCCAACCGCCCGATCTCGCTCAATCGACGACTGCTATACACCAGCTGGCGGGAACTTTCTCGCCCACACTTTTTTTTTTCGGGGCCCACAGGGTTGCATCCGCCATTCAAATGACGCCACCACCATTCGACAAATTTACGCCACTGCAGGCAATTGCAGGTCCGGAGGACCGTCCCATCTCGAAATCGCCCTTTCCGCACCCGTTGCAGGAGGGCGGTGTCGGAGGGCGCGGTGTCCCGGCCCTCCTCCGTGTGCCAAGTCCCTACCTGGTACCGAGGCTATAGTATGATGTGGACCAGTCCCGGTGGCGTTGCCCTCAGCAAAAGGGGTGCGCCACAGGACTTCCATTGGTCCACACGGCGCCCTGCTGTACAGCGGAGCACAACCGGCCTGTGACCGTGGTAGCCGTCGGGCTTGCCCTGGAACGCGAAGGTGAAGGGACTGGCGCAGTCTTTTCTAGTGCGCGCCGAGTGACCTTCTGCCAAGTTATGGGTTAGGTGCGTGGAACAAAAATATAGAAAACAAGGAAAAGAAGGTAGAAAACCTGATCAGCACGTGAGTCAGGACCGTTGCTTTAGTCTAGAATGATTCAACAATGATCGTCTACTGCATCGATTGATTTTTCCTTTTTCTCTTGTTATTTCTGTTACTATTATTTCTATTATTATTTATTCGCCGATTTTCAGATGTCATTTCCCCTGTTGTCGGGACTCTGTCACTTCGGGGGGGGCCAACGGTCTTGTTTCCGGGCCGTGGTCACTGTTAGTTTAGACTGAGCCTGCATGGGGTTGAGAGGACCGTCTGGTCCTAATGGTCGTGATCTGGACCAGGTACAGGGATAGTAGCTGAGTTCAGGGGTAGATACGGTAATTTCTCGGAAAAGGAGGGAGTAAGGAAAAGAAAGGAAGAAGGAAGGGCCTCGGGGTTTAGTTCTGTGCGAGGACATGTTCCACTATTCGGACGGAGCCGCTGCACTAATGAACCCTGAATCGCCTTATTATTATTATCATTATTACTTCACCGGTTTTCAGACGCATCCCTTCTTTTTCCTTTTGTCGTTTCGCGGGAAGGCCAACGGTCCGAATTTGGAGTTGCGATCCGAGTTGGCCCTCTTGTATCACCTGGGAATGAGCGCCGACCGTGCCGCGCGGTTGGACCCCAAAAGGAGGGCGACCCGCGGCCGCATTGGTAGGAGGAATATCACCTTCTATAGAGGGTCATAAACCCCCTCCATGCCATCGGACGTGAGTACCCATTAGGGGTAGCATTCTGGTGTTTTTAATAGGAAGGAAACAGGTGGTCGGTATCCCGTTATGGGACCGTCTCAGTCGCCGTTGGTCCGTAGTAGCGTTGCGGAGCCCTGAAAGTGACAGTAGCAAGAGGTCTAGTCTGTACTTCGATCGTTGAGTTACGAATGCTGACCCTTCAAAAAAAAATTTGTTTGAGAATATTTGTATTTTATTTTATTTTTATATATAAATATTTTAAATTATTATTTGAATTTTCTTCAGCACGCCGGGATCGCAACTTTACTAAGTTCTATAAAAGAGGGAGCCCTTGGGTCTTCCGAAAAACGAGTGAGGCTGTCGTGTTGCTGGTAGGGCGGTGGTGGCTCGCTGAGGTCCTCTGTTCCTAACGGATCTGAGCCTGGTTAGCCATCACCCGCTCTGGGGCGTTAGTGCTGGCTATCTGGCGGCCAGTTAAAGTGCATCAGTTGGCTACCTCGTGTGCTGGCGCAGCTAGCTTGAGACTAATAAGTCAGCGGTAGTGGGTGCCTGTGCGAACCGAGTGCCTGTTCCTGGAGACAGGACTATCTATTCTGAGCGAAAGCCATGGCGTTGCACGAGTATAGACCTGGGTACTGGTACCACCAGGCCCGTTGGAAGCCCGTGTCCGGGGAAGGACCCTGGATCACCGTCATACTCAACTATGACGATAGGGATGAGCTGGTACTGAAGATCAACGTGGAAGGAGCGAGAGAAGGGGAAATGCGGACTAACTCGAAGTTACAGGACGCGATTTCGGAGGCGAGAGATCGGGCTGAGAGACGTTGCAGACTGGACGGAGTGACGGCAAGGCTACGGATAACGGTGGCCTATCACGAGACTGGGACCTCGATGGACACGGCAGACCTAGAACAGATTAGAAGCAGAGCAGTGGGAAAAGACAGGTCTAAGGGGGCACAGTCCACAGAGAGAGAGAGAGAGAGAGAGAGAGAGAGAGAGAGAGAGAGAGAGAGAGAGAGAGAGAGAGAGAGAGTCAAACGAGAAGAGAGGTGCGGTAATCAGACACGAACCGCGACAATGCAGGTGACGTCAACGGCTGTCCTTCATGCTCAAGTGTGGTGCGCATGCCGAAGGCAGATCGCTCAGCATAAGAGGGTACGAGTGGGTACGAGTGACGAGAGCACGACTGTTCGCGCGATAGAGACGGAGGGGACCCTAGTTAAGAGAGGGACTGAGTTTGTGTCGAGGGAGCGCGCGCGTACGGGTTACACGTATCATGGTCCGTGAGCCAGAGAAGGGCACTGATCACTGAGCGAAAGCGGGACTGAGACCCGCGGGACAGGTGGCGTGACCTGGGGAGCAAAAGGGCGGTCAACAAAAGGGGGAGGCTGTAAAAACGGACACGCGATGATGAGTGAGTTTCTTGAACTGGGAGGCGTGTGCTAATGAGTGACTGCTACGCAGAGAAAGTGTAGGTGGGCACTAGAAGGAGGTGCCAGTGTCAAAGACGAGAAGGGAGGCAAGTGCAGTTACTGAGAGACACGCGCTACACGTGGCAAGGCTCTGGAGAGCGGAGGGAGAAGACAGTGTATGCGGGCAAGATGCTAAGAGGGACGCGCGAACCTGAGAATTTTTATTGTTGACATCAAGCGTCGTTGCGCCAATGTGACGCTCTAGTCTGTTGAGTGACTATAAGTTTTGGCCACGCAGCGGGGTCATCAGACGCTAAGCGAGAGCTACACGCATGTGCACCTATCGAGCAGAAATGCTTTTGCGGGCGGCCAGTGACAAATTCTCTCTGATGAGATGTGACACGGTCAAGAGTTAGTTGGAAGGAAGACTTAACATCTGTCAGGACGGAGGGGGGCATGCGCTGTGCGATCTGCACACGATGTGGTGGCGACAACGAGGGCGCTCCCTCTCTGACGACCGTCTGTCTCGCCACTTTCGAGTGACTTTCAACTTGTAGAAGAGGCGGTAAACAAGGGTCAATGACATATCTTTCCTTTATAACAACCCTGATCGAGTCCTCAGATAAGATACTGGTCTTTGCAGAATAATCCCCTTTTGTTTTCACTAATTTTAGTTTACCTTTTATTTTAGTCAGTACGACTGATCGTTATTGATTGACCTTGTTGCATCGTGGCAAAGAAATAAGTCCTCAGTGAACTGTGAAAGTGGGCGAGTAAGAGAGAAGCACCTGCGCGTAATAGCGATTCAAAACGTGCTAGCCACGAAGGAAAATCGACGTATTGAAGCCTAGTTTAAAGTGTTTAATGTGGTTGGAATTGAATACGTTGGTATTAGCTTGACTAGGCACTTGTCTATTTGGACGTGTTATTTGTATTGGGTGATTTGCTTGGTTTCTTGGTGAGAGGTCAATGAGACGCGCAGCCTTTGTATCTGTATGCTTAAGCTCTGTAATGATGAAGGTTATGAGTGCAATTGGGGTCTAAACTCTTCTTTTCCCTTTTCCGTCAGCGAGAGACTGCATAGTGTTGGTTGCACTGTGAGACTGCACGCGCAGCTACATTGTGTAGCTGCGTGAGCGTATGGTCACTTGGGCTTACACATGCTCGCTCGACCGAAAGCCAACTAATAGATATACGGGCTCACTCGTAACCTGAGAAGGATTGAGTGTGCGAACACATAAGCAGGCATGTGCCCCAGTGAATAGGCGAATATATGCTTGAATGTGTGCAGGTTTGGTGAGCGCAAGTAGGTATCAGCCCGAGTACGAGAATCTGCCTTTGGCTCACCGAATGTGCCTGCACATCAAAGTGGGAGTACGGAGACAACTTCCTTTTTGATTACTATCTGAGTCTTGGGATATTACTTTCTGTAAACCCTGTATTGAGTGGCTTGGCTGACCACATGGTCAAGTTAAAAGGATGAGCAACCTTTCCATCTGTGTACCCTGTGCCACGTGATCACATCGAGCTTTTGATTCGTATAACTGCACAGTGCGTATTGCCTTGTGTGATTACACGGAACGATGGATTCGAGAGACCGAGCTGTGTGATTAGCTTCGCGCGACTGCAGGAGGTTGTGAGTGTACTGACTTGCACATGTTCACAAGAAAAGAAGGAATGCCTATAGAGCTAAGGGTTAGAATGTGCTCTGAGGTAAATTGAGTGCGTGACTTTGTAAGTCTGCGAATGGCTGTGTGAGTTGTGGTAGCTTCGAAAGGTCTGCAAACGCGTTGTTTGGTCAGTAGGACAACAAATCTCTTTCCTTTCTCATGAGTTCAAAAGCTGAGTGATGAAACGATATGAAACGAAAGGGCTGTTGAAAAGGGTGGCTTACCTGATCGCCAAGTTCCTGCTTGACGGGGACTGATACCTCCTGCCTCTAGCAGTCTCCGGATGTTCGCTTGGTTCATTTTCTAGTTGTTTGGAGCGTTTTGATGACTTAACTATTCTAATAAAAAGAAAGATTTATCTGCATAAACACKTACRACCCGCCCCCAKAAAATTGACAGTCAGACAGTACAGGTTCAAGGCGGGAGGGGCTCCACGTCTGCTCAAACCCCGATAAAACTCATGTTCAACTGGGGGAATTAAGGCACGCTCTACATGTCAAAAGACGAGTATTTGACGGGACAGTTTAGTGTTCCGAATACATTTCTTAGGGTCDCACTCAGTGTACAGGTAGCCTTCAATCTGATATTGTATTAAACTCGTCACTGAAGACTGAGTACTTACCTAGAGCTCATAATATTGGTCATACTTGATACGAGTGTTTGCACTCGTGGCTAGTGTGATAGACCTTTGAGGATGAAAGATGGAGAGAAGAGATACAGTGAGAGTAACCTATTCGCTGCACCAGGACATGACCGAAGGCTGGGAAGAGAGAGTGAGTGAGAGTTTTCATCGCCAGAAAAAGCTTATGAGGGAACAAGCTCTGATGTTAGTGAGAGGTCAAACAATCGTGGAGTATACTGGCTATATTTATGGGTCTGACGGGAAATTACACAGTACTCTCTCATCAGTGGAATCCGTTGAGGAGGCAAAAAGGGTGGTTGCCAGAGATCAGTGAGAAAGTTGAAGTCTCAAACTCGGTGAGAGAGGGGTTCTCTTCAGACAGAGACAGGCCAAAAGGAAAGAACCAGGATCAAAAAACAGGTTGCAACCGAACACGGAGTAGATCATTGAGTCACGAGCAGTAAATGAGACGGCTATCAAACAAGGGATAGTTATCAGTTGATTAACAACATTCACTTACCCGTCATCTGTCAACCAGCAGCATTTTATTTTTCCAGGACTACATGCCAGACGTCCCTGCTATGCATCTTTCAGTTTTCGACTGACTGCCAGCTAATCAAGGGATGCTCAACTCTTGATCATGGGTTGATCCACAGTTGAACGACATTTGATTGGCGATCAATCAGGGCTCAAAATAATCTCAGCGATATTCAACCTTCATGGTTTTGACTGTCAACCAGTAGCCAGGAAACACCAATCAGAGTAGAACTTCAGGAAGGTAATTAAAACAACGACCCTCAGCAAGCAATCAGTTTTCAGACCAGTAGTTGAACAGTTTTTCTGGTTAGCAATCATTCGATCGTCTAAATAGCAGCATTCATAAATCAGCAAGCAATCAGTTTTCAGACCAGTAGTTGAACAGTTTTTCTAGTCAGCGATCATTCGATCCTCTAATTAGCAGCATTCAGAAATCAGCAAGCAATCAGTTTTCAGACCAGTAGTTGAACAGTTTTTCTGGTCAGCAATCATTCAATCCTCTAATCAGCAACGTTTAGAAATCAGCAACCAATTAGTTTTTCAGGACAGCAACCGGAGAACAGCAACCAGGAAACAGCGACAAGAAACAACAATTTGAAACTGCCGTCCTAAAATGGAGGTCTACCCAACAACCTTCTCATACCTGGATCATCCACGAGTTGTCCGTCTCGAGTCGGGCGAACTAGTGTAGCGAGAGATCAGCGAGATTATGGGCAGTAGCAACACAATTAGAGTCTCCTGCTCGCTATATCAGAGCACTGCAGAAACCTGGAGAAAAAATGCAGTTGAGGAATACAATTTGCAGACGGCCATGATGATGGAACATGCATTGTCCCTCGTGAGGAATTCGTCCGTGTGGTTCGGATAAATCCAGAATTCGCCGATGTGCCTCAGATTAATCCGAACTTGAAACCGTGGGAAGGACGCCATGGTCTGTCGTCGCCATACCAACCATCCGAGCTGCCGGTGTTCCCCGACTGTACTTCGAATTCATCCGAACTTTGCAGTAGGAGAGAGCCCGAACCAAAACGGGGACACAAATCTGCCACGGATCCACCAACAGTCAGGGGAATTGCAATGTAGTCTTGCACACCGCACTCCGGTGGATCAGAGGCGGCGAAACACAACGTCGACGTTACCCCGCTTTCAAGTTCGGATGTGCCCTACCTTCCCTCGATTTTCTTCCGCCATGAGTTATCCTACCTGTCGATCATGCGTCTTTGTGAATAAATGGACACTGAAGGGTCCGAGCACACTGGCGGCACACATCTGCCTCGGATTGATCCGAACCACATCGTGGCTGCCTTGTCGCGCAATTCGGATGGAGCCCGCCACACCGCTTTGAAGTTCGGATGCATCCGAACCACACAAGGCGAACAATCACTGGATTATTTTGGACATAGCAGGGCCCTTCGCTACTTCTCACTTTTGTTTTATATCATATCAGAGACTGATAGAGCCTAAGGCGGCACGCCCTACAGTCAGGGCGTGCCGTATGTCGGTCGCCTTATCTTATCTATATCTAATCTATCGGAACAAGAAGTCGACCTTTCGCTTGTCAAGTTCGGATGAATCCGGACCACAACGGGGCTACACATTTGCCTCGGTTCCATCAACGGTCTGGGTACCTGTGGCGTGGTCTTGCTCCCTCCTACACCGGTACATATTAATGGGGACCATATACGACGTCGACCTTACCCCTCAGTCAAGTTCGGATGTATCCGAACCTTCCCACGATCTTCTTCTGTCGTGAGATTTCTTACTTCTGCGTTTTTAGAATGAAAAAACATTGAAACGTCCGAGCACAACAGGGGCACACCCCCGCCTTGGGTTGACCCGGAATAAATCGCTCTCTCTCTCTACGAGTCGAGAGCACGAAGTAGGAAACTTTGGTAATCGCCGTTCAGCATGCCGCGGTGTATATGTGCTCAAGGAACACACCGAAAAGTGCTTCGGATTCATCCGAAGCACACAGATGAAGACAGGCTTCCGCACGGGTGAAGACGGCCTTCCCCTTGTGAAGTTCGGATGCATCCGAACCACACTGGGGTTACACAACAGCCTCCGCTCCATCAACGTCGACCTTCCCCAGCTGTCAGGTTCAAATCCATCCGAATCATCCATTTGGCAATCTGCTTCGCACAATTCCACCCTGCTACTGAACACCCCTGTCGATTACGGATGCATCCAGACCACACGATGACCTTCTTCTGCCGTGACTTTTCTGCTGGCTCAATCTTGCGTCCTTCTGAATGAATAGATATGATTATCGATTTCTAGCATAGACAAAATTTCCTCCGGACGTCTTGCCTCCTGCCATTGTGCCTTTACGTCGTCGAACAATAGGGAGAACGTTCCTTCGGCAATTTGTGTTCGTGTGCGACCTTGCGTTCTCTGAAGGGAAGTGTCATGATGATGAGTCAAATTGCCCGGCCTTTCTCTCTTGTGACGTCTTGCCTTTCCGTGTTTCGGATTCATCCGAAGCTGGCAGTTCCCCTCCTTCGTGATCAGGCCCGTGGTCCATTGACATCGGACAATCACTGGACGTCGCGTTTTTCTAGTCCAGATGGATGGTGGTCTTCGTAGGTGTTGTGGGTCGACGTTGATGTTAGGACGTGCTCAAGTTTTCGATCGCTTCGTCTTGTGTGTGCCAAGTGTCCTGAGTGGATGTGTGTTCAATTGCTTCATGTGTTTGAGGGAATGGCTACTCACGGAGAAACCCACTCCGTTGGTGGTTCCGCCCCGCATGGGGAGGAGCCTCGAAGGACAACGTCGACACCGGTCATGGCTACGAGTCGTGGTGGTGTCGGTGGGGAGGAACAACAAGGGGTGAGACTACAGCAAGCGTGTTTGGTATTTGGACTGGGCCTGCCAGGACGCCTCTGACCCGTTGAAACCACGATGCGGGTCGGTCATGTTCATCGCCGCTCACGGAGATACGACGCGTCTCGCAGGGTCCATTGTTGAGTGCGGCGACGAAGGCGACGACATTTTCAAGTTTACCTTGTGGAAGCTTTACAGAAGTGGTGGTTCCGTCGACGAACACGCAAAAGGATGCAAGGTTGCTGGCAAGACGTTCGGGGGGTACGGCGCGGGTGCGATGGCTTTGCCCTTCTTTGTCCCTTTGTCGCCAGGCCACGACGAAGCCGTTCATGTGAAAGTCTTCCTCGAGGTTTGGGTGGCTTCAGTAGACCTTGGCAGTGGCATGGACGTCGACCCTGGGACATCGATACGTCGTCCTGTTGGGTTCGCGCGAGGAGTCAGTTTTGGCAGAGGTGTGGGAGGGAAGGGTGGACTACCTGGTACGCCTCCTGATCCGGCTGTGGGCATGTCGGACAACTCCGAGGAAGAGCGTGCGAGTGCGCCTTTGAAACCAGGCTTGCAGGGATCTCGACGCCAAGGTTTGCTTGGGAAATCGCCAATTCGGACGTCGGTTGGAGGCGGCGTTAGCGAACTGTTGGAACAGGCCTCGAGATCGACGCCTCCCCGACGCCTCGTAGAAAGAATCGGTGAGTTCGTTCGTGGCATGAAGGTGGCCAAGTTGTCGACAGGCGATCGACCGGGTGGCTCGCAGGTTCGAGAGGTGCGTGGGGCAGATGAGACGACTCGGTCGGTCCGCCTTGCTCCTACACATCTGCAGACGGACGCGAGCCCACACCGGGAAGCAGGTGGGAACGTCCCTGGTGACGAGGAGCTACTCGAGTTGTGGGCGACTCGAGAGATCTCGCCAGAGACGACTCAGTCGGGAGGCAAGCGCAACTTGCCAGGTGAGGAGGAGCGGGAGGGAGTAGAGGCTCTGAAAAGGCAAAGAAAGGAAGGAGGGAGTGTTCAGACGCCCACGACAAAAGAGCGCGGTTCCGTTGAGAAGAGGAAAAGGGTTGGAGGTGGGGATGATACGCCCAGAGAGTCCTCGACACGGCAAAGAACCGGAGAGTCTTCCGGGAAGAGGTCAAAGTCAGCGAAGGAGAGGAAAGCAGATGAGGGCGACACCGGGGAGGGGGACGACGGCGTGGAGATTAACCTGAACACATTTAACATTGACAAAGCATTCTTCTTGGAGATGAAGACGGGGGGTGCAGAGGGACGTTGTGTTGCACGTTCATCCCGAAAGAATCTTGCATATTCCAGACTGGAAAGACGTGTACAACCACTGATCCTTGGACGAGTTCCTCGTGGATACCATCTCGGCCGCTACGATCTACTGCTACGAACGTAAAGACATGAGATACACGAAGCCGATTTTCGTTCTAGCTCCGATCGTCGCGCCAGCGGAGAAGGACAAACCTGCTGTGGGCGTGCTGCCTCAAGACTTCGACGACTCACACCCCGAGACATACTGGTATTATCCTGTGTGTGGTCAGCATAAAGCGAGGGTGGCGATGAAGGTGAAAGACCATCCCGTGTTCAGTTACCACAACTTCTGTGAATGGCCATTCAGACCAATTTACTTCCCTGACGACGAGTTCGACGGCTACGCCCATGTCAGCTGCGAAGACAATCTTAAAGACAAGAAGAATGTGCCGAGGTTGCAGATTTTGTCCGTATGGGACATTCGCAATATCTAGAAAATTAAGGGGAGACCGCGTGTCGTACTCAGTAATGCGTCCAAGAAAAAGGACGAGGTCCGTAAGTGGACTCAGTTCATGGCCTTAGCAATGAAGAAGACACCGTACACCCCTTTGTGGGGCTTGTCAACCGAAGAGAAAAAGAAAAAGGAATGGGCCGAGAAACTTCGATACTACCTCCCACTGGTCATGGCTGACGAGTCAGTCTTCGTGTTGGCGGAAAAATTCTACAACGAGTGGTCGAAAGGAAAACTTATGGCTTCCGATGGGCGACGTTGGACTGAAAAGCCGCCGACCCATGAGGAGGTGGCCAAGCCAGGACTGCTTACTCTGAATGACAGCCAGGGACTGAAAAAACACGCCTCGTACGTTAAGGTGGACGACCCGTCGTTAAAAAAGGGCAAGGGGAAGCCAAAGAAGGGCGCGGAGGAGAAAACTTACTACGTCCAGGTTCCTGAGCCGGATGTCCACTGCTGGAATGAATTGGCAGACTTGGCGGACCACGAGAAGAAAAGGTTGTTAAACGGCGTCTTGAACCTTACCGTCGTGTGGGTTCAATCGAGTAGCAAGAAGTTGGGGGAGCAGGGGAAGTACAGTGTGAAGGAGATGGTCGACATAATAAAAATCGACCGGATTATGCTGAGGCTATGGCACTACATGGAGTTCAAGTACGAGGAAAAGGAGGAGTGGAATGTCAGATCCTCGTTCTTTAGGTCCAAGCGACAATTGTTGGACGAGTACGTGGACAACGGTCTCGACGAAAAGCTTTGGAACGAGAGCGGAAAGTTTTTCAACGACACCACCTACGTCAACAAGTGCCCTCAGTATCTAGGGTGTCAACATGACAACAACGTCAAGAAAACCGTTGCCCTCGTTAACGACCCACATTTCCCGGCGGAGTGGAAACGTGTGGTGCTATCGGTGATCACCGGAGATCGCGCGCAAAGCAGAAAAGGCCCTCGAGGCATTGACGAATGCATCAACATTTTGTGGAGGAAGACAAACGCCGTGACGGAGCTGGCCCCGTTTGTCGTCGACCCATTGAATGCCATGGACTGTAAGGACGCGCTGGAAAAACTGGGCCATCAGTTGCGCTCCCACACTTGCGTGTTGGACTTGAGCGGAACTGTGGATCGGTCGCGCTGGGATTCTGGAGCATTCGCGTCTGAGTGAGTTCCTGGGCTTTGTTTGTCAGGAGTACCGGACATTGGTGGTATTCGTTCTCTGCCTGTGGAACCTCTCCTTCATGACATCTTTGTCTACGCTTGGGGCTACCCGATGCTACACGGGGAAGTGGGTGCGCACGACGCCTGCGCAGAAGACGCATCAGTATGGAAACAGCGTGTGGGAGGAGCCGGACGTTATGCACATCCTTTTCAAAGGTGAGGATCCGCGGCTGCTGACTCAGCCAGTGTACGAGGGAACTGTTTCCGAAGACGATGCCGCCGCTCTCCGGAGGAAGCAGAAAGTGACACCCACGGATGTGGAGGAGAAGCCTTTCAAGTCCTTGCATTTCTCGGACTTTGGGAACCTCAGCCAGAGGCAGGCTGTGTACAAGGAATTCGAGAGGAATCCTAATCAATTATGCAGTCAACTTCTTTTCTTTTGTGGTGTGGTGGATGCTGTGTTGTTCTTGGGCAATCCGCACGCGCAGGTGGTGTGGAATCTGCTTCACCAGGGAAGGCACGTCTTGGCCTTGGAGGGGACTCAACGCAGCTTGAATATACTGTGCAGTTTGTTGACCATGAAGTCCGGTCCACGGCTTACGCGTGCGATTTCCACCATGTCATCGTCGAGCCTATTTATGACCCGAGTAAGGACATGTTTTTCAAGTTGACTCCGAAGAAAAGGCGTCAGGTCTACTCCTTTCTTTTCGGCCATCAACCGAAGTGTAGGTTTGACGCGCAGTACGTGATGCGAAAGCAAGTCGCCATTGCAGTCTTTCAGGGCTACCACGGTGCGAGTCGCAGCAACGCAGTGGGCTTCATGAAGAGGTTGGAATATGTCTTTTTCGATGAAGGTGTGACCGATCCGGCCGACTTCACTTTGGACAACTACAGGCTGACATTTGGTGAGGATGATGACTTCAATATCGAGACTGAGCGGAAGGAGAGTGTTGAGGACGACCTCTTCGATTTCGACGACCAATTAGCCATCTTCAATACCTAAGTCATTTCTGAGTCGCCCTTAGTATGCAAACAGGGGACACCGCTCGCTACACCAGCCTTAGGCGGTCCCACACCCATGTCCTCCTCAGCGCCTGTCAAGAGGGGTGGGTTGTCCCGTCTGAGGACTTCACCGGGGGAGCCACTACGTCGCACATCGCACCCCGAACGTTTGTGACCAGGCCAACCAGTTCCTCCTGACCATCCACATCTCTCGGCTCCTGTGGGCGACAAACACACCTTCTCCAATGCCGAAGATTGGGGCCATGATGTCGTGTGGCACCCTGACCATTTCCAGCCAGTCCTTCTCGACGGTGGGTGGGCAGTGGTTGTGAGGGATATGAGTGGAGGGTGGGAATATGACGATCGTTGGGACCTCGATACTTTCAAGTCTCAAGCCTACGAGGCGGTATTGCATAAATTGGTTGAGGTCAATCGACGAAGCAAGGACGACCCTGCTCTGCTGGCATACGCGGACTCGTTGTTCAATTTATTGCAAGCAAATAAATGGTTGGAAGTATCCTCTGCATTCTACAGCCTTCCATTGAGCCCGTCATTGAATCACGTAAGTTGGGAGTTGCCTGTGCTCACGCCGCCGACTGGAGTTGTGGTGCGCAAGTCTCGTGGAAAGGACGACGAAGGGGATGGTCAGGGCGGCAGTCAGCGTGGAACCGGGGAGGGGAGTGAACAACGCTCGACGAAACAGCGGTTTCCGGGGCACGAAGGCGGCGGAGAGGGGAAAAAGGGCAGCCGAGAGAAGAAAAAAACTCGCAGCGGAGAGAAGACGAAGCATCACAGACGAGACGGGAAGGGGTCCGACGTCGACGGCGAGGACGACGGTGCGGCATTGGCGGCAACATGCAGCACCTCGATGGAGACAGGAAACGACTTCAGGTCTAGGTTGGCGCAGCGGCCTGACGAGCAGGACTCTGTCATTAGCTCCACCAGTGCGACACATTTTATCGATACGGTTGGCGGGACAGTTGTTGCGAAGGATGGCACTTGCCCAACTCAGCTCCAGACTCAAGTGGCGGATTGTCTCGGATCAATCCGAACCACGGAAACGACGTCTTTGTCCGGAACTCAGTGCCTTGCGGGAAGCGAGACGACAGCATACCTTGGGTCCGACTGTGACAAGCTGGAACCGTTTTCCGTTTCGACACATCAGGAAGTTCGGATTAATCTGAACCTGGAGGTCCATGCCGTCAAGAAAGCACAGCGGTCCACAGAACATGAATTGACGTTCCGGGTTTCCGAACACCTTTCCAACGAAATTCGGATTGATCCGAATCAGGAGGACATGTCTACAATGACAGCCGATTGGTGTAAGGACGCCGTAATGTTGTGCATGGAAGTCCATAAGGAGTTGCAGGCAGACTGTCCGTCTTCCGTAGTCGGTGTTCGAGACAATGCCATGAAGTCCCTTGAGGGTGAGTTGGCGCCCAGTTCCAACGTCCAGTCTCGCACACTAGGAGAGGGATGCCCGGTTACGGTGCGTGCTTCGTTAACAGTCTTAAGCGACTCTGCAGTGAAAGCGGACATGTCCGCGCCATCAGACTCTGTCGAGGCTCGGATGAATCCGAACTTGGGCGATGTCAGCATGTCCCTCGATTATGCTGCTTTGGGGACGGCCGTAGTTCGGATGCATCCGAAGCAGACAAACGCTGGACTCGAACTGGCAGGCGTGGAGGGTTGTGGACAAGTCACGACTTTCGACAAAGCGGACGGGTCCTCGCCACTGCATTCCGCCGAGGACCGGATTGATCTCAAGCCCGGCGACGTGAGCATGCCCCACGTCACTTTCGTAAATGAGATGCGGGCCGTCGACTTGGACCAACGACTCGGGACGGGTTACGAGGACCCCTTGTACTCCGTCCTTCACGACGAGGCTATGGGAGAGGATCTTCTGAAGAAGGCCTCTAACGTTGTTGAAGATAAATTGTTCTACTTAAGTGACGACGACAAAGATACATCGCACGAGGACAAGAAGGTAAGGGGGGGGAAAGTGTTGTTCGACATCCACGGAACCTTGAGCCCGACACAATACGACACTGGGGCAATGGAGAAAACACAACCTGACAATGTTGTGGACCTCGTCGCACTTAGTCCGGAGAGGAGCGGAATAAAATTGTCTGTCGTGGACATGGAGGATTTGCGCCATAGGGAGGAATTCATGCCTTCGCCGATCATCGACGCCGACATCTCTAACCTGTCAAGTTTTCCAGGTGGTTTGGAGCACGTCATCGCGGCGTCGACGCGCAGAGGATCGACAATCGTGCTGGGACTACCATCGGTGGACTCTGATGACGTGGAAGCTAAGCCTGGTAAGCACTGAATTTCTCAGCTTGCTTCCCGCTCGTCAACCTGTTCATGAGGTGTTGTTTTGTTCTTTGCTTCCGGGGAGTTGTATTGACAGCCACCAACTGAACGTTACCGTTGGGGTTCATGAGGTGTTGTTTGCTTCGTTACTCTTGCGAAGTTGTTTTGTTAACTGCCAACTGAACATGGTGTGCTATTTCTTGTACAAGTCGACGAACTCACGGACAAACACACATGTTGTAGGAGTCGGCTGCCCCCTCGAAGTTGTCAGTCTTGGTTGCGGGAGGCACTAGACTTGGCGATGTCACCGATTCCTTTTATGGGGACAGGAAGCCTCTGGGGCCTCCCGAACGGGTGGTTGTGCCCATAGTAGGTCCGCGCGCGAAACTCGTTGCAGAGGCAGCGGGTGTTGTCGAGAAGCACTGCAAGGAAATCCTTCTCGAAGCTTGCAAGGATATAAAGAAGGACAGTGCTAGTTTAGAATCAACTGTGTATAGAAGGTCCAGAAGTAGGGGTGACGTTATGCGTGAAATATTTGGGCCGCAGAGTGGCAGTTCGTCGGATCCTGGTCACTAGGGCCGCATTTTCTCAGAGTCCTCCGTCCGTTGTGCTTGCTGTGTGCTGCAGGTGTTTGTTGAACCGGGAGTAGTCCTTGAAGACATTATCCACTCTCAGTTGCTGCTCACTTTCATCGCTGCGCGTTTGCCGTCACACAATTTACAGGTCTCGGTCAAGGACATAATCACACTCATGAATGGATACGAGAAGCTCAACGATGAGGTTGTCAAATTTATACATGGCGATGCTACTGGACGACTGCGGTCGGACTGAAGCCGGCATAAAGACGTACACCTTTAACTCTTTCTTCGCCTCCACATTGCTTCTGCGAGGTCCGGCAACTGTTAGCAGATGGGCTAAAGATGTCGACCTCCGGTCTCATAACCTCGTTTTGGCACCAGTGCACAAGGGCGGCGAACACTGGAGCCTTTGGGTCATTGACTTCTCTAGACGTGCTTTGGAAATTTATGATTCTTTCTCGTGTTCGTCATCCAAAGATGACTTCTAACTAACTCATATGGCTTTAGCACGTGGTGAGAAACTAAAGCAACTACCTATCAAACTGAAGCTCAGACTAAGTAGTGGCGTCACTCAGTCACATACAGGCCAAACCACAAAGGTAAGTACTCTCACCATCCCCAAGTCAACTTAGCAGATAATAGTTCATGGTCTTTCAACGATTTAGCCCTTTATACCTAGCTTACATAAGGTGTAAAGTCAGGCCACCCAAACTTATGGGACATGCCTGACCCATCCATTGAGTATACACAAACACAGGGCACAACAACTTTTCTCTTCTTTGGGCGTATGACTAGGCCACCCTAGTCGCCCTCAGCAGTTTAAATAGCCAAGTTATATATACCTCTTTGAACTTAATCTTCAAAGTGGGCGTAGGGTTGAGACATTCATCTTAGAAACAATGCTCAGCCGACCAAAGTTACCTTCAGTTATACTCTTAGTTATAGTCTCTTCAGATTGTGATAGGCTATAGTCATGCCACCCAAACTTATGGGACCCTGTCTGACTAGCCTGTTCTTAAATAAGATAGTAATAAAATATAGTCAAATTATAACCTTTGGGTTCCAGCATGTGCGAGGCTTTGAGTCAGACCACCTGAACTTACAGAACAGTCTGGCTCTCTGCCTGATTCATTCCTCTCTGATTCAACTTGTGCGAGGCATTGGGCTAGACCACCTAAACTTATAGAATGGTCTGCCCTCTGTCAAAATTTACCCCTTCAGAGCAAAAGCAAGAAGTGGTCGGGCCACATAAACTTATAGAATGGCTCGGACCTCCTCGTTCAAAACCAAACAAACAAAGAAAACCTCAAAATGAACAAGGCAACCAAGGCACCTGAACTTACAGAATGCACTTGGCCCCTGAAAAAGTTAAGCACAATTAGCCCTCGCAAGTCAGAGTTACCAGACCACCTAAACTTATAGAATGGTCTGATTCTCAAAGCAATTTCACAGCACTAGGTCTCCCCAAACTTATGGGAACTCCCTAGCCTCCAGAGCAATCAGACCACCGAAACTTATAGAATGGTCTGACGCTCCATACAATCCGGAATAAAAATAGCACAAGGTCTTCCCAAACTTATGGGGACTTCCCAGCCTTAATGACCCAGTCAAACTTTATGTAATACTGCCTTCCTCCTAACCTTCCCCCAGATGCATTCCCTTTTTACAATATGCTTTCACACAATCAACAAAAGTGAAACTGGGATTGCACAAGCATTCTTTTATTTAATCTGGTTTAAGTCCTGAAAGTCAAACTTAAAGTCAAATACAGAATACACACAATATACTCAGTCAACACACAACGAATAGTACAAATAGGGGCTATAATCTAGGTTTATAGAGAGAAAGAAAAAATTACCTTTCAATTCCCTGTCTGCAGAACCTCGCATAGGTTCCGGCAGAGCTCCCGCAATCGGTGGGTTGGCCCCCACAGAGTCTTGCTGCGGTCCTACGGGTTGCAATCCCGCCTGCCGCCTTCCTCTCAGATCAAGACTTGACTTAAGAGTAAGAAGGGAAGAAGATAAGGGGTTTAAGACTCTCGAGATACAGAAGGGGGACAAACTCAACTTCCATGAGAAGCCTTGGTATCTTCATGCGCTTGAGAGTCCCGCAATGATGGTCAAATCGCAGCAGATTAACCAAAATTGAAGCCCAATAGTCAAATGTGTATCTCCTGTTGACCTTTCAAATCGCAATCGTAACCTCCCCCTTTTTTAGAGTGTGATCCCTTTATCCCAGAATCACTGTGCTCCAACCTCTGACCGATTCGCTGCTACGTAGCCTGGAAGGCTGCGTTCTGAGCAGGGCTCACCCTCTCTGCTCTACTCTAAACGCTGGCCAACACGTTTTGCTCCGAGTCAGGGCGCTGCAGCAGTGCCTAGTAACAATACTCAACAATAAGTTCAGTATTTCACAATAATCACAGAACTGTAGTATGAAGCCCGAATGTAGTAGCAACTTCGGCGAGCACTTATACATCGTAATAAGGAATACAGCGACGTTGTGCTCGGCAGCTGATGGTGGATAACAACAGCTTCTTCTTCGCTCCTACAGGGATGACGGAGTGCGCTACAAGCCCAATTGGTGCCTATTCTCAGATCAACTGTCAATACACCATGAAAACACAGCCCGCATGTCTGCAGGCTACGACAATTCAATCCTGAGGCTGTGGTCGCATATCTACTTTGTTCTATCAGAGGTAAAGTAACTCGCAGGTCTCAATAGCAGTCACTAACGTGCATGCCTATACCAGTCATGCAACAGTGTTACAATCAAACTAGCACTCTCACAGATTACTTTTGTACAGGCATAGCTCACTGCCCTCCGGCTTTCGTCAGGCATGTCCTCTCGATTCAACCGGCCATACAATGCACCGGCCAGCTGGTCTCAGCCTCCTTTCCTTCGTAGCTGGGAGGCTACAACGTTGTCAATAGGATGAGCAACGCACTAGCCGGCAGGTAAGTCTTCCTACCTCGCGAACGGCCTTACGCCCTTCAATCCAATACGACGTACCACTCGGAGTGAATCCTCTGCCAGAACATGGAGGATCCGCTGCTGCTGCAGTATAGCGTGCAATTCCAGTTGGTCAGGTAGGCCCAACTTTCCATCTCTGCTTCTGCCATATCCTTACTCTCTCTCTCTCTCTACCCGCTACCTTCAGTCTCCCCTGCTCCTTCCTGCTGCCTTCAGTCTTCACCTGCTCCTCAATGCACCCAGTCGCCCTCCAGTTGTAATGATGGTTACGACTAAGTTGGCAACTCCTGGCGATACTGGGAGAGCAGTCTGCGAAGATCACTCAGGTGAAAATGTCAACTTATTGGGCCATCAGCAAGACCAGGTACGTACCCTCACACTGTCACCAGCTTCATCACCCCTCGGTCAGATTGGCATACGGCTCATCACCGCGGTCCATCCCCTCTGTCTCGACTATGCTGACTATGAGTCGATCCGTGAGGAGGATGGCGCGACCACTCTTAGTCCAGCAGGTAAGTTCCCTCCTCTTCTTTCCGCTCACTTCGTACACATTCAGTCACGCGCTGGTCTCATCACTCATGCATCACATAACCCTTCAAACTCCAAACCCGCGGCTGATCACACGCTACTTTCATCGATAGGATGCGCGAAATCGGATGAATCTGCCCCTAGCACGCTGGTAGGTCCATTCCATATTCAACCGGCTACTCCCCCGGGCGCAACTCCGTTTCTTTATAGCACAAAAACCCACAACTCCCTCCCCAATCTAGCTCCTCTATTCGATTCGTCGTTCTCTAAATCTCCATTTTGGTAAAAATCGATCCAAAGGATAACCAAAATGTACTAATCTTCAACCTCTACCATATCCGTTCTTGCTACCTTCGCGCATCATCTCCTTCTACTAACCCTGATTCTACTAACCTAGTGCTAGTTTTGAGCTCGGATTTGGGGTCGCCAATCTCCAAAACCACCGAATCGACTCTCTGCTCGCCCGTTTTCATCAAGAAACGGGCGAGATCCATTTTCCTCTCCACATCTCCTTCATCTCAGTCATCTCCGACTACTTCGCGCAGTCCCTTCTCTTACTAACCTCTAATCTACTAGTCTACCCTCAAATCTAATATTGCCATCAAACTAGCCATAGCTAAAAACCTCCGAAACAGTTCCTCACTTGTCGGAACCCACGCAAAAATGAGTCATCATCTCCTTCTTTCCCATCTTCCTCTTTGCCTCCGCCATAGCCCTGGCGCACCACTTTTTCTACTAACCTCCTAATCCACTAACTTTCTACCAAAACTGACACCATATTTGGATTCGCCATGGCTAATAACCCCGAATTAACATCTCCCCCCCCCCGCTTTTATTGAGTAACGGGCGGGATCTCGCATCTTCATCCCTGCCATAGCCTCACCTGTCGCCCACTTCGTCGTCCGCTTGCTGGTGCACCTGGCGCGAATATCCGCCCGGGTCCACTCACGGCTCCCTCCCTTACTGTTGCCCGTCATCCTGCCAGTCTCCTCCGCTACCCGTTCGGCTCTGACCTTTACTCTCCTCGCCCCGACAGCACCCCACAGCGACCCGCCAGTCGGCCCTATCTCAGCGTTCCGCCTCGCTGTTGCTCAACGCCGCTCAGCCAGCCTCACTGCCCGTCGCTCCCACTCCTGATCTTACCACTGCGGCTCTACGCTCGCTGGTGCTGCGTAGAGATATACAGTTGCCCCCGTTTCTCCGTTCCGTCCTGCTTTCAACACGACAGTGCTTGGCTGTAGCGGCTCACGACGCCCAGGGTAGTTCGGTCAGGCTGGTCCCACGCAACTGGTCATTCAGCCCAACACCTTAGCTTGGTCGTCCGACCGTCTTCAGGGACGGCCAGCTGTCCTTCGGGCCCCCAAAGGGCACGTTCATACCTAAACCCCTCACCAAGGACCGTCGCTGGCGGATGCGACATCCATCCGCAAAAAGCATCCCGCCACTTAGACTTTTCTCCGTTAAGTGGCCGATCGTTCACGGGCTCACCAAAACGGATGTGTGCTCAACTCATTGGTTGCCGCGACGACCACCCACGGCCAGTGTCGCGTCCGATTAAAAAAATCAGGGCGTAAGATTTAATAATAATGGCAAAAAAATAATAAAATATCTAGGAAAATTTTAATCATAAAAAGGAACCGCCATTACCGTCCCGACTCCGCCAAATACAAACCCAAGGGGGATAGCTCCGCCAGGCCCTCACCCCCCTCACTCCGTTCACGCCACCCGGATCCCTGCGTCATCGCTGCTTGGTCTCGATCCCTGAATCTCCCTGATGAAAGTCCGATGTCGTAACTAATAGTGTCAGACCCAAGTCTAGGTCTAGCTCTGACGAATGCCTAAATAAACAGACACCGCGCGACACGCGGGCCTACTAAAAACACTTCAAGGCCTCCTTGTTGTCGATGTCCTTCTCTGCACGTACGCATAGGTCGCATGCAAGCACATCAATCAAACGACAAAAATCTATTTAATCCTGGTTTAATCAAAAATAAAGATAAAAATTTGGTTGGCGCCCACGCCGGCTCCTTCAGTCATCAAAGATAAAAAGAAATCACGCGCGCCTTAAGTCTACGAGCCCACACACTCTTTATTCTAGTCAACCATCAGCCGCATAAACAACGGAGACTGTCGTGACTCGTGCGGTATACTCAACTTTAAAAAAAAAAAATTGTCGCTCGCAAAAACCAGGGCGGATACCCTTGTAAGGGTATTCCCACCGACACGACACTTCTACCCCAAATTGCCCGTGTGAGAGACAGAGAGGAGAGAAGGTTAACAACAGTCGTATTTTTCATCACCACTTCAGGATGCAGCCAACCTACCTCAACAAGTGGTTTTCAGGGTCTTCGGACCTTTCACCACTTCAAGACCATTCAGGTCTGAAAATCCTGAATGGTCCTGAAATGGTGAAGGGTGGTTTTCATGGTCTTCGGACCTTTCACCACTTCAGGACCATTTAGGATTTTTAGACTGCCCAAAACTCTCACTTGACCACTTCAGGACACTTGACCACTTCAGGACACCCTTCACCACTTCAGGATGCAGCCTTTCTAAACAGGTAGTTTTCAGGGTCTTCGGACCTTTCACCACTTCAGGACCATTCAGGATTTTTAGACTGCCCAAAACTCCCACTTCAGAATTTTCATTCCTGAATTTTCAGCTACCCGATAACCACTTGTGATAGAGAGAATATGAGTATGCACCGGATAGTCAATAGCAAGCGGCGTGACTCCTTTTTTTTTTTAATAGAATTATTGTGCACCCCAATCTCTATGTTTTAAAAGAGGGACACTTATTCCGAATTTTATTTATTAGTTTTGAAATTCAGAGAGAAATAAAAATAAAATAAAAGTCGAACCCCAACGGTCACTTAAACAGGTGTAATATTTCTATTGTAGCCAGCCTCCCGATTCAGCCTTAAAAGACTAATATCGACGCGCGGCAGTCCCATAACGGGATACCGAGCACTTCACTTCCCGCATAGAGCGCTTACGGGCTACCACTGATGGGTACCTGGGTCCGATGGCAAGGAGGGGGCTTATGACCTCCCACGAGAGGGGTCATAAACCTCCTACTGAAGCAGTCGCGGGTTACCTCTTTTCTGAGGTCTACATTGCAATAAACTCATAGCAACCGAAACGTGAAAAGTCGGGCAGTCTATCCCTGCTCACGCGTGATTACAATATCGACTATTCGTTACTCTACAAAGCAATAAGAGAATAAACATAATATTTCGAAAGACGACTAATAATAGTAATAATAATAATAATAATAATAATAATAATAATAATAATAATAATAATAATAATTATTATTATTATTATTATTATTATTATTATTATTATTATAAAAAAAACAAGATAGAAATAAAAAGAAACATAGTACTGCTGTAGTCCGACGCTACTAGATAGTTCGAGCAAAGTGGCGGTTCAAATCAAGGCGCAGATATGACATGCGGCCCTTCTAACTTTTTTTTTTTTTTTTTTTTTTTTCCGTTTTTTTTTTTTTTTGATCGTAACTCGCTGCACACATCTCATAACTCTGTTAGGGAGTACTCGGCGCACATCAAAAATTACCACATCGGTCCCTCTACTTCCGCATCCCTGAGCAAACCTGACAATTACCACGGCCACATACTGGTTGTGCTTTGTTGTACAACAGGGTGCCGACCCCAACAAAAAACAATTCTAGAATTAAATAATCATTCTATAGTAAAATTACATTTTAAATTTCAATTTTTTATTCAACCTTAAAAAATGTCGTTCCAATTTTAAAATTTCTCGTCTTACTTGAAAACTTCCATTCCAAGAATGGGGTATCCCTTCTTATTCGAGGTGCATGCTAGAGATGGAATGAAAGTCTGGATGAGTTCATAAAATATTTTAATTGGACTGCCGTTCTTTTTAAGGATTTTCAGTCATAAATAGGTTAATCCAATCTAAATTATAAGATATTTGTTGTAATAGAATGAAAGTTTAATTAAGATTTTTCATAAACTCGTCCAGACTTTCATTCCATCTTGAACAAATAGATGTAGTTTGAAGGGAAAACTCATATTTAAACGAGAACTTATCAAATAAATTTGGAAATTTTAGAATTGGACGAACATTGGAATGATAAGTTATAAATATGAAAGATAGTTATTTATGGAATATTTTTTCAACTATCATTTCTCGTGGAAATTTTTATGTTGCCTGCGTGGACCAATGGAAAGTCCAGTGGCACCTGTCGAGCGCATCGGTCCCGCATGGGGACCCTCCTGACCGCGTCACGCAGGATTATGCAGAAATTGTCGCGGAAAGCGTTTGCCTCTCCGACCGAGTGCGCCAGCCGTACCTCTCGCGAGCCCCTACGACAGGACAGGGTCACGCGAGGCACCGCTTATCTCCACCTGCGGGAGCTGTCACCATCCCTTAGGTGGGCGTATCCCCGCCGAGCTAATGAACCACATGCGAAAGTTTTTCGTATGCAATTGCAGAGGTGGCCCAGCCGAGGGCGTTTCTCGCTCGCTGTAGCATAGGGGGTACGTGCGGTCGGACGCCCAAAATCGGACCCGTACGTGAATCGTCGCACTGGGGGGCTGAAGTCCCAAACACGGTCCGACGTCGGTCGACTAGGACGCGCCACACACGCCACGCGTTACACCAGAATACTCACACCTACCACACGAAGGCCTACAAAACAACCACTACAAACACAACACCACAACACAACAATACTCCTAGTCCCTTCAGCCATTCTACCTATTACTCTACGCAGCAAGAACCAGATAGGTATCGCACGCTGGACTTCCGTATAAATGTCGAGCGAGCCCATGGCCTCCTCATATCAACCAGCCATGCGGGTATACGCGAGCACTCGCGCTGATGAGGTACCATGTGGTATTCGTAGCCTTGCGGTCCTCGATAATCTCGAAGGTCGTATTCGACACTCAAGTGTCAGCTGACAGGCGCTTTGAGGGGTAATCTCTCAACGCCAGACAACCGTCATGTGCGGTTGAAGACCACACCCTCTTCTGCACCCTGTGCAGAGGGGTTGAGTAGATAGCTTTAAGCTGTCGTGGCAGTCAAACATCAAGGGGTTTGACTTTGACGGCTGCCACAGACTATAACATCCAACCATGAAAATTCAAAAAGAAAAACTCACTCCAACTCTCATTAGTTTGGTGGCCTCCTAAAATGAAAGGCAGGCAGACCCAAACAACGTGCGGGCAGAGGACGCCCTAAGTCCTACCCGTAGGCTATCCGATGTCCGAGATAGTGAGGCCCGTGCACGGACTCCCATAGGCCGACTGGGACTGGTCCTTCACCCATGTGTCACTTTGCGATACCAAAAACCCGAGTCTGGTGGCCATATCGCGCTTTTGGTCTCGCCGCCTAACCCATAACTTTTTAGTACGAGGATCGGCGAGTGCTGCGTGCAGGGAATTAGTATAAGATTGCGCAGATGTAGTACCCACACATACCAATTCACTGTGCAGCTCTACAGAAGTATCTGCGATGACGGCGCATTGTGCGGTGCCCATACCCAACTGGCCTGTTCCGTGCCATGGGGTAGTTTCCGACGCTCAGGCGTTGGCTGAAGCGTGCGCTAAGGGGAGGTAACCCTTCAGCGAGCGCAGAGCCGTCCTGAGGGCCTTACCGTCTTCTGCACCCTGAGGTGCCCCAAAGGGTGCGGGGTAAGGAGGTCCCTAGGGCAGGAAGGAATTCGGAGCAGTGGTGAGTTGTCTGGCGCATCGCCAGCGACACGCTAACCCTACCGCCCGGAACTTTATCGTTTCACCAAAATAAATTCCAACAAGGATAAAACAAGCACCCTCAATATCGTTAAAAAAAAAAAAAAAAACAGCGTCAGGATTAGCCTTGTGGGGGTTATCCGGGCGTACGCCTACTTAGATTATTATCTCTGCAAAACGGGAATAAAACAATCTCACTCAAACACAAAGGTTGTGGGGTAGTTCACTCTCACGACAGTTGTGTGGCTTGCCCATCTGAACCCAAGACACGATCACTCAACATAACTCAAATGTTACTCTTCCACACATACCTGCAATCACATCACAGAATCAAGCAAAGGTCCACGCACTACACGGAGTCAACTCCATCCAACCTCTTCACTCATACCCTGTGCTTTAGCCATGCAAGCCCCAACCTCCAGCCAACCAACCATAATTAAATACTCAGTACCTTTGTTAAATGGCCATTCAATAAAAGTCCGGGTGAGACCTTAACAAAACAATAGAAATCACCAGGGCTAGAGCCTTTTTAGGTTGAGTGTTGAGGGTGGGTTGTAGTTGAGTCGTAAACCGACGAATCGACAACCGACCTGTTATCGGTGCTAACAGATGAGTAGTCAGGCTGACCAAGTCAGACCTTCAAATAAACGCACAGGCCTGCACCACAGCACAGGTCAAAGAGAATTCACTCCTAGGTTCAGCTCAAGCGAGGAGCACTCCTCACATCCTAACTCCTCTACCTGACTGAAAATATTATTCTAACTCCTCTAATTTCACGAAATTTCGGCGGGAATTCTGATCACTTTCGCTTCCTTCCGCCTTTGTCTCGTCCTCTCCTTCGACCGTATCTGGCGCACGTCTGCGTCCAGATTCATTCAATCCGATTCTCTGCCTCCGTTAACCTCCTCCATGCTCCTTGTTGCTACTAACCTCTCCCCTCACTCTCTCTCATCCGCCCTTCTGCTGCTCCGTCTTCACCGTTGTTTCTCCGCAGGTATCTTGGCGAGAATCTGTGTCAGATTCACTTCATTTTTCGCCCCCACTCCCTTTTTTTTTTTTTTTTTTTTTTGGCCGAACGATTTGCTCGTTAGTATTGCTGCGCCCTGCGCCTCACTCTGTCTCAGGCAAGAGACCTGCCACCTCCCCGATTCCCATGGGCATGCTCACACCCATTTCTCATCACTCCCGTTCCTCCTCCTTCTTTGACTGTACCTGCTTCCTTTCGTCCCCTGCCCGCTTCTTCACACTGTCGCCATGTCTTGCTGACCCCCAGCGTGCATCCTGCGCACAGTCCTATCTTCTCAGTCTGCGAGTGTACCCAGCCCAATACTGGGCCAGGTTCCTTTCTCTCTCATTGTGGCCCGTCTGACTCTCCTCAGCCCCCCCTGCTGTCCGTCGTTGCGAGCGGTCCCTCAACCTCGCTGGCTGCACACAGAACGAAAGAAGGACCTCTTGTTCCTTATATGCATGCCACTCTTGCGCAGGGGCCATGCTAATCTTTACTATATCGTTCCAATTCTAGCAGATGTCCCGAAGAACTACCGTCGAGCCCCGGTGTCTCAGCGGTTCGTGGGGGCACTAGGCTAGGTGGGCTCTCTAGACTTCGTGGCCGGTCCCAGAGACCGGTGCCGGGTCTCATCCAAAACAGGAATATATATATATATATATATATATATATATATATATATATATATATATATATATATATATACAAACAAAATAAATAAAATCAAAAATTTAAAACTCAGAAAAAAAAATGATAAATAAAATAAAGAAAAACGGACGGGGGAGGGGGACCGTTTGTACCTGGTCCTACCCCACGGGCCCGTTGCTAGACTCCCCCAACAAAACCAAAGGGGATAGTCCCGCAAGACCCTCAACCCCTCAGTTCCCTCGGAAACGCTCCTCCTCGCTTCGCTGCTCCACTCTGGCCTCGATCCCAAGATCCGCCTGGTGATAACTCAGTGACGTAACCTATAGGGCTAAGCCCCAGCCTGGTTGCAGCAGGCGCAGTCCTATTCATAAAGAGTAACAACAGCCTGTCCAGGCCTGCAACAGTATCTCAGGCCGTCCCCCTTACTTACCGCTTGCGTCCAAGGGCCCGCAGACATCCATATGTTACTTTGGAGGGCACGGCCTTGCTAGGCTCTCCGTGCATGTTGCCGCCTCACGCGGCGGCTATGGTCGGGCTCTCTTACCCCCTCATATTCATCGTGAAGTTGCCCGTTCTACGACCTTTAGGCCAACGAACGCCCCGACTTCTACTCACTCTGTCCCGACCTACGCCGTCCTAGCTAAAGTTCGCCATGGCTTCTACTGTAGGCGGCGCCTGATCAACCTAGTGCCTGCGACATTTTACATGGTGCGACCTGGAACCGCCGGTCCCTAGTGAGTCGGACAACGCTTTCCTCCCAGTCACCGCCCTACCTGGTCAACCTTTACGCCGTCCGACATTCCGACCGTGCGTGTGAGTCTGCGACCGCCTCAAAAAGTCTAGCTTAACTCTAATCTGTCCTACCGGCGTCTCATGGTCTTCCTCGACCCAGACTCGGTCAGGCTAACGCGTGCTCACAAAGTGCATGCCCACACACTCTCTAATCAACACAAATGGGGCACGCCCCTAGATGTCGCCCGGCGCGCTCTTCCTGTAAACTGCAGAAGAATGTGCCCAAATACCCTTGTAAGGGTATTCGGGCCGACAGCGCCTACACCTTTTGCTGTGGGAGTGTCTGCTGGACCAGTCCATGGGTAGAATAAGTAGTACGTTACCAAGGTTATGAGGCACACCGCGGAGGTTCGTGAACGGTTGTTACGATGTTGAGGTCTGCAAGTAGTTGGTACTCCGTGGAGGTTCATGAGCTAGTGTTTGGTATGCAACAGAGAGTTGGGACATCGCGGCCTCCTATAACATACCCCCTATGCTTCAACGAGCGAGAAACGCCCTCGGTCGGGCCACCTCTGCGATTGTATACGAAAAACCTTCGCACATGGTCTGGTAGCTCGGCGGGGATACGCCACCCAAGGGATGGTGACAACTCCCGCGGGTGGAGGTAAGTAGTGCCCCAAGTGGCCCTATCTTGTCGTAGGGACTTGCAAAAGGTACAGTTGGCACACTTGGCCAGAGCGGCAAGACACTCTACACGACAAGGTGTCAAGCAGCGCTACCACGAGGACTGTAGGGTCGTGTGCTACAGAGGGGAGTTTACGTGAACAGGAAAGCAGAGAAAAAGAAAACGACGACGGCGGGGAGGAAGAATAGCAAAGAGGAAAAAGTGATATCTCGCTAATTCCTTGATGGATTCGAACGAGAAAATAGGCTAGGTGGGGGTTTTGGGATGCTGTAGAATGAATGGACGCGCCATATTTTTGATTGGGGTGGTGGCTAGGTCGATATTGCCAGTATGAGTTGCGCGACCATTATGGGAACCTGCTAATGCATGTTCCCGTGTTCTAGTGGGAGATACACTCTCATTTAGTGTATACTAAAGGCGAGTGAAAGGACGAAAATGTTGATCGTCCTTGTAAAGATTAATCGTGCTAGTTCGTGTGGAGTTAGTAGTGGAGAGAGAGAGGACGAGAAGAGGAGAAGTGTGTTGCTCATCACCAGCATATGTGCTCCTCATCGTGGTGGTTGTCAAAAGCGATGGTCTCGGTGGTGCTCGTCCTCGTCGGAACGATCATTGTCATCATCTTCAACATCGTGATAGTCGTTGCGTTGTTCGTAGTCGTGACACTGTTTGTGGTCGCCTTCTTTTGATAGTTGGTCATGATCTAGCCGATGACCTTCGTGATGCTGCCCCTCGTCGCATCAGTCCTCATCCCCGTGAGCTAGCTCCTCTCTGGCCTATATTAAACCTTGTTAAACGAAAGGGTCAGGTACGCCCATGTTACAACGTTAAGGTAAGAAGCAGGGTACGAGTGCATATGCGAGTGTATCTGCACGATTCTTAGAGAGAGACTCACTCTCATCTCCAGTGTGATTCTCGATAGGACGCGTGTTCATTCACTTATCCGAGTGGGTTATTGGACGAGCAGGCACAAGCATTGGGCACATAGATATGCACGTACGAAGGAGAAGCTAAATACTTCATCAGAGGTACGAGCTATAACGTCAAACTGTCCACTTACCAAGTGAGTCATTCTTGATAAGTGGAACAGGAGGTGCGAGGGGAATCGAAAGTCGACTTGTGGTGGCAAACTGCATGCGCCTGATCAGGGAGTGAGACCAAATACGTTGATGGGAGGTCTTGGTTGTCTGCTTCGTCATAGGGATTGTCAGGTTGCTCGCTCACTTGCGATTGCAGTCACGTTAATTTTGAGCAAAATCGAAATATGTCATCTAAACGGATGGTAGTGCACCTTCCTTTATAACAAGGGAAGATTTGTTCCCAAGTCACACAGTCTAGGACATCTTAGAGGTGGTCGTCATCAAGATCTGATTGGTGACCTTTGTCGGGATCCAGTTGCGGATCTGAGTATCATTCGTTCTTGCCATCTTGGTTGCTGGAATTAACGCACTGTGGGAGTTCGGCAACAAGGAGATCTGGGGGTTCGTTAAGCCTGTTACCATTTTACCGATATGGCTTGGTACTG
Source organism: Chara braunii (assembly GCA_003427395.1). Taxonomy (NCBI): domain Eukaryota; kingdom Viridiplantae; phylum Streptophyta; class Charophyceae; order Charales; family Characeae; genus Chara; species Chara braunii. The sequence goes on along the minus strand of BFEA01000072.1, from coordinate 2,129,686 downwards.
CTGCTGCACAACGTTTTGTTATGTTCGTTTAGTACTATGTATCCTTGTTTAAGTTGCACTCCTGTTGTGCATGTTTTGCCCACTTGCCATGAAACGTAGCATTCTTCTTCTATATTTTTTTTACTGAGGGAATCGTTGTACGTTGCACCGCATTGATGTGCTTTGTTGTGTACAAAGTTTGTTGTAGCTTGTCGTTTACAGAGTTGGTGTGCTTTGTTGGTTGCTACTAGGGTTACCATGGTTGATGCCTTGGTGGTTTTCGCATCGCACATACAACGCTCGCTACGTTTGCCGCACACTTGGTGATATATATTGCAAATTACGCAACATTTCGTTGTGTTTTGTTATACCCTTTTCTAACTATGCTTTATGTGCACGCAACGTTTGGTTACATTTTGCGGTACAATCTATTGGGTTTGCAGGATGCTGTGTGCACAATTTCAATTTAGTTTTTTGTATTTTGACTGCGTTTCGAATAGAGCACTCGGGCATGCTCTATTTGAACGCCGTCTTGTTCGGCTGCATAGTTGGGGCTTGGTTAGAGGTTGAAGCGGTGTGGTTGAGAAGAGTGACCAGACTCTGCAAAAGGGGGTCAATACTGTGACTTTAAGAACTGTCAGGGCGCTATTTATTTTGCATTTGGTCTCGGTTTGGCCATCCTGCTACCTTTATTGGTCACCATTGCGGGACCCTCAGACATTTGAAGTTATCAAAATTCTCTCATCCGAGTTGAGTTTGTCTCGTTTTTGTATCTCTAAAGTCTATAATTTTTTCCTCTGCCCTTCTTATTCTAAGTCTAATTTGTGGTTCAGAGAGGAGGGCGACAGGCAGGATTGGAAACTCGTAGGACCGCATCATAGCCTTCTGGGAGGTTTACCCACCAATTGCAGGAGCTCTGTCGAGTCCTAGGCGAGGTAAACGAGGTGAAAAACTTTCATGTAAACTTTGTTCTTCGTATGTGTCCACCATACCCTTATTAAGTACAACCTTCTACTTTGTCTGTTATGTATGCATGCGTCCCTATGTATTTGTGTTTTTTGTTGAGGACTTAGTCTTGATTAAGTAAACGGAATGCATGCGCAAAATTCATCTGTTATTTTTGTTGTTCTTTGAATTCCAACAAAGAGGGATGAACTGGGGAAATGTGGGAGGAAGGTGGTTTTGTTTGTATTTTGACTGAATCTTTAAGTGGTCGGACCTGATCGCTTTGTTTTTTTGTTCTGTTTTTTTTTTGAATACCAAACATTGTTTTTTTACTTGTTTTCTCCACAACTGGACATTGTTGCTAAGATGAATGATCAGATTGTTATTTCTTTGGGGGTTTTATTGCTTTAATTTTTAGGGTCTGACATTATTTATAAGATGAATGGCATGACCGTTATTTATTTCTGGGTGGTTTTTTAACATGCTTTGAACATTGTTTCTCAGATGAATAACCCAAGGTACTCTGTTTTTTTTTTTTTAATGAGGAAAAAAAGTTGAGCATTGTTTCTAAGATGAATGAGTCAACTCTTTGAATGTTTTCTTATGAGAGAGGTTCATACTAAAAATCTAAGCGTTGTTTTTAAGATGAATGATTTGGTATGAGACGACTCACACCTAATGAGAATTGAGAATAATAATTTATATATTTACTATTTATTTATGTATATCTAAGTGAACAAGGTTGACCGAACATTATTTACAAAATGAATGATCTTACTATAGTCTTATCACAAATAAAAGAGTATAATTAAGAGTTATAACTAAAGGTAACCTGAGCAAACTAAACATTGTTTATATGATGAATAGCTCAGTCTTACGCTCACTTTTAACATTGAGTTCAAAGATATGTATATAACTTTGCTATTAAACAGTTTATGACTGACTATACATTATTTCTAAAATTAATAGTTTAGTCACATACCCAATGAAAGGAGAAGTAGTTGTGCAACTTGTTTGTGTATAATTAAGATAAAAGGTTTAGACATTGTTTCTAAGATGAATAACCTAGCTCAATGTCATATGTAAAATGGGGCAAAATGGTTAATGATCTTAAGGTTCAACCAAATACTTGTATGAACGACAACTTGAGATTTTGGTGAGAGACTTATCATGGTTGTATGTGTTTGATTGTAAGCCTAGTCTGAGTTATCTTCTCATAGGTAGTTGCTTTAGGTGTTGACCATGTGTTGAAGTTATAAGAGTTAGTTTTATTTTTGTATTTTAGAGTTGAGTTTGTTTTTCATATTTGACTTTGTATAAATTTTGGGAAGACAATTTCGCTAAGGGAAATGCTGGTCAAAATTTTACGAATCCAATGAGTCAGTCAAATTTTTCTCTTCACAAGTTTGACTTTTGTCTGAGTTTCATATCTGACTTAGTAGAAATATGAAAAGTCTATTTTTATAGGGGAAGTGCAAATTATTTTTTTGCTAAATCAGGGAGTTCGACAAAATTTGACTTTATGAAGTCATAATTATTTTTTGAATTTATATTTAGCTTTGTATTAATTTTCGGAAGGCACTTTCTTAGGGAAAGTGCTACCGAAATTTTTACAAATTTAAAAAGGTTAGTTAAATTTTGTCTTGTCAAAGGTCAAATTTTGTCTTTGAGTTCAAATCTGGCTTAATGTAAATTTGAGAAACCTACCTTTTTAAAGGAAATGTTGCCCAAATTTTTACTAAATTAAAGAGTTAAACAAAATTTACTTTGTAAAGTCAAAAATAATTTTTTAATTTCATATCTAGTTGAGTATAGATTCTGAAAATGACACTTTCTCTACAGGGAGTGTTGCCAAAATTTTTTTGTTGGAGGAGTTAAATTATATATGGTAGAAAGAACTTTAAGGGAACCGGCTACTAAACGGTTCCATAGTCTTTCGTCCTTATGCTAAGTCTGACGAACGTTCTGCACGTGAGTATCGCCTCGAGTTTCCGCCAGAGTTTCCGTCTGCCTTACCCTGCTCATACATAGTTTTCCTGGGTTCCCATGGGCATGCTCACGCTCAAACCTCTCACTGCAGACCGTGGGCGGTAGACGGTGCACCCGATCCTACACCTTGGTCGGGTCCGTGCCCTTACGAATTTCCCCTGTATCGTCCCAAGTTTTACAGATGTCCTAAAGGAGCAACCGTGAGCATAGACCCAGAGAGATCATCATTGAACTGTCTAGCCCTTGACAATTCAGAATTGCAGTATCTTACTCATTTGCTTCAACTGGAGACATAACTCATATTTGTGTTTCAACAGTTCATTGGTGTAGGCTAATCAGTCTTGCCACTTGGTCGTGAAACCAGCGCAGAGACCATGTTAATCCTCTCTGTATCGATCCAATTTCTAGCAGATGCCCCGAATGACCAAACCGCGAGCATTAAGACACTGTCGCCGAAGTAACTGGTCCCGAGTAGTTCAACATTTGTAGTTTCACTTATCAGCGTGTGGTGGAATTTGAACTCAAATCCCCATTCCAACAGTCCACTGGCGTACCAATCGAACGAAGTCAATCGGGACCACGTCGAATCCCGGTTCCAACACCAATACCACGGCCCAAAGCAGTGAAACAATAACATAATAACAATAAAATAAAATAAGAGGAAATTTTTGAGACGAGGGGACTGCCGGCTCACCTTCGCCCCACCAACCGGTTCCAAAGTTGGGATTGACGACAAAATCGAGGGTGGATGGTCACGCCATACCCTTAACCCCTTGGTTTCTTCAAGTTGCTTGGTCACTCCACCGTCGCCGGTCACTAGCCCCGATCCCCAAATCCGCCTGATGAAAAACCGATACCGTAACCAATATTGATAGGCCCAAGACTAAGATTAGCAACCGATAAATTTTATACGAGTGGGTACAGTGCCCTGCATGGGCTTACAAGAGTATCCCAAGGCCACAACTTGGCCTACTGATAAAATCCACGACTGTTTAACCCCGACATTTGCCGCATGAGGGTCTGGTTCGGCTCATTCCCACCGTTCACACCACCCGTCACACCCAAGATTGCACCTTGACTATTTTCAGTTGCGGAGATCCAAACTTTGTCTACGTTAGACCTTGTTCACGCATGACACCACCAAGGTTGCGGAAAAATTTCCTTATGACGAGCATACCCAATAAAATGTCTTAATCCACTGCGCGCTTCACAATTTAAAAGTCTCTTTTAATCAAATCAAACAGCCATGTTTGAAGCTTGCGACACCATAGTCATACTTGACGCCGAACGTAGTACTACTGCCTCAACCTACGCCCATATGCCACCACTGTCAAGTATACCGATGAAAGAAAACATTATGGGGTCTTAACGTAATCGAAAACAAAGTTGACCGACAATCGTGTCGCCTCTATAATGTCAAATAAGAAAAATCATGTGCGAGCACACACTCCCTACTCTTCCTCTGAACACCCAGTTCTTCACAAAAGAAACCAAACCGCGGCTCGCGCAACACGCCTCACTTTCCCTCTCAATTTTTAAATTGATTTTTTTTTTTCTGTCACTTGCAAAAAAAAAACAGGGCGGATACCCTTGTAAGGGTATTCCAACCGACAACCCACTCTAGCGCACATGTGTGTTATACCTTGGCGAATAAAATAAATTGAACCCAGTCTTTGCTCGCTCCACTGTGAGGTTATTGATTGCTCTGTCGACTCATATGGTCAACGACAATCTGGTCACCTATCACTCGTCCCAATAATGTGCACTCAAACACATTATCTAGTTATCAGTTTTACTCGCCCTTGCGACCCCGACCACTATGGCTTGGGTGCGCGTCCCGCAAAAAAGGGTGTGACACTATCATATCTATTGTTGCACACGTTGGGGGGGGGGGGGGGTAACTACGTGGCGATTACAAAAAGAGTTTGAAATTGCACTTCAGGCATTCCCCTGAACATAACCCCTCCCCTCTTGACCGAATTGGACCGGAAAGCGAGCTTGTATACATTTTACATTTTCAGACCGAAAGTATGAAGTGCAAGTTCAAATTGTTTTAGTGACCTTTTTACTTTGGGGTAACTTCGACGCAGTCACGAAAACAGTTTGTAATTGCACTTCAGGCAATCCCGCGAATACAACACACCCTCATGCGACCCCACCGGACTGAAAACTTAGGTCATATACATTCAGCATTACCGACCTTTTTGCCTAAAGTGCAATTACAAACTCAAACCCTGACTGCGCCGTAGTTTCTCTTTTATTACTTTTTTTAAAGAACGTCTGCAGTCCCTACTATTGTCTTAGCCGAAAAAAAATGTACATCCATCGTATTCGAATACAACACCCCATACAAATATAACGTATGGGGTATGTTGTATTCGAATACAACATACAACGTTACACAATGAGTTTTAGGGTACAACTTTGGAGCAGCCTATAGTACCGACGTCATTTTTATTTTTTTCTGGAATTTGGCTTTGATTTTCTCCAAGTCCCTCTGACAAAAGTTATTTGTATTGCAATTTTGTACAACACAGTTCGTTTTCGGAGTTTTCTTTTTTTTTTAGTACCAAAATTCTGAAGAAATCAGAACACACTTCAAAATGCCATAATAAGATACTTTTATTCTTGTTTTTAATGTTTTCTCGAATTGATTGTGAATTTCGACATGGCCTCCCCAGCAGAAGTTGTTCGTATTGCAATGTTATACAACCTTCCTTTTTTTTGCATTTTTTTAATATTTCAACGTACCTACATTATATTCGAGCGTACATTCTATTGGAAAAAAAAATGAGCGATTTCAGACAACCCAGGTTTTCGAGGTAAGTTGAAAAGAACGTACATACTTTATTTTTGGGTTCAGACAGTAGGGGGGTGATAAGAGCAGCCCTCCCTAGTATGAGCCACTTGCCACTCCATCTTTAGCCTTGATAATGGGTATACAACGATGGGATAGGAGGGTGAGTACGGGGGTTTCTCTGGATTGGAGAGGCCCGCTGACTCTCTCTCGCGAGGACTATGTAGGGCAGGCAGTTAGATGATTGATGGGCTGTCGCCATGAAAGGGTTAGCCCAGTCTGATGGGCAGTTAATCCCCTCGTCCGAGGGCAATCAATGCTGCTCTTCATCTACAATCCACAACTTCCTCCTATTTTGTAATTGGGACGCTGGACACCGTTTCCAGCTGGTGCAACTCCCCACCAATAGATCGGAGGCATCTACAACAGGGGAAAGACAAGAAAAAGGGATCAAAATCCGTGTAGACAACAACCCAAAATAAAACAAATAGCATACGCGGGTGCCTCTCTCTCCTTTCCGAACATGACCCCCTAACCAATCACAAAACCGTAGGCCTCTGGCTCCCCTTCCAAAAAGGCGGGATGTGTAATCCGACGGTCCGTTTTTGAGATGATCAACGGTTCACAGTGGTCCCGCAGCCGCAGTGGCACACTACACGGGTGCAGGTGGGCCGATACCCCTGTACCCCTGTGATCGTGTCGTGAGTGGTGTGGCTAGCACCTAACAGTGGGCGTCGACAGCCTCCTCACCAAATGATAAACGCCAGTGCATCTCTTCGCAGGAGGCAATAAAATAATAAAATAAATAATCATCCCTCACCCTTACTTACCCTTACTATGAATAGTAGCCGACCGATAGTAGCCGATGTATCTTGCAGCTCTTTGCCGCAAGCTGCAGGCATTTTATGTTCCTTCCATACATATGTATATGTAGTGTGGCGGTCCCAATACGCTGTGTCCTGAATCCTGAACCGCACGGCTGACAACCAATTGGGTGCGGATGCCGCCCAAACCGGTAGCTGGACGGTGCTACGGACGTGTACGCCCTGTGTCCCGCGAACCGTGAGCAGTGCTTGTGCGTATCTTCCCCGCAGGTCGACTGCTCGCGTACGCACGCTGGAGCCATCTGTGTGTGTCTCAGAGACAGACTCTCAGTCGAATCTCTCGAAGTTGACTCGAAACACGCGGGCAGGGGCGATTGCCGAAAGCCGTGGGCAAGGTCCCACTTGCACGGATTAGGAGATTGCGGCCGTTGATGTTCGCTATCGACGGTCGATATGGCATAATTCGTGCAAGTGGGACCTAGCCCCGTGGCAAACCTCCATTTCCCCCCCCTCCACCCCCTCCTGTCTAAAGGTAGTGCGCACCTTAGTGCGGTGAAACGGTGCCCGCAGTTCGATTTCGCTTCGACCTTCGCGGGACCACTACGCTCGCAGCGGCCAGCTGGAGTTGCGTTGCGTTGTTTTTGCGGACCGGATGGCCAAATTCGGCAACACAGTGACGCAGGCGAACGGGAACGGGACCGTTTCGTTTGTTTATAGAAGGACGGCAGTCGGACGAAATACGCACATACAACACACACAGATACACACACACACACGCACACACCCACGCACGCAAACTCACGCGCGCACAAATGATATACAGAGGGTGAATAATGAATTATCGCCGGCACTGTGGACACTTGACGTGTTGCCTTGGTTTTGCACTCCTAAACCAAGCCATGACCTAAAGGATAGGACGGGGCGCGGAAGAGCAGCCGGGGGCCATGATCGACAGACAATGAATGAAAATTTAGTAGGTTCGTTACCCAATTTGGGACGTGGAGGGCACCGTCGGGGTGGACACCGAAGTCCTTGAGCCTGCGCGTTCGATAGCGAGACGGCAGTGGGTTCGATCTTCTGGGTAGAGAAAAATGACACGTGGTGCGCAGGGAATGGTCGGGAGGTGGCTTGAGAAAACGACACGCCGATACCACTTTCGCTCGGTAAGTGCCATGCCTCGGAGTGGGCTGGACAAGCGATGCTGAGGGGGGTGAAAGGAGGAGGAAGACGGGCTACAGAGCAATAGCCTTAGCATCATCAAGAGCGGCAGGGCGAGGAGCGCGTGGAGGAGGGAGGACGAGGAGCACGAGGGGGGATTGATGCCCACCGTAGATCCGCCCGATCGGGGCGTACGGCGGGCTGCAAGTGGGCCGGTTATGGGATGGGGAAGTCTTTTTTTTGTCATTATGTGGCACCTTGGTTCGGAGTCACACTGTCAGCGATCGGCCACGTAGGGATAGCCTTGGCAGCAAACGCAGAGACTGCAATATACCCCTTCTCGCCGAGGTAGAGGCGAGCGTGCCATGTTTCGCGGCATCGTATGCACGGGTTTCTATTTATTCATAGAGGGTGCCTTTCGCTGTTTTTCGTCTCTTCTTCCTCCACTGTATTCTCATTCTCATCGTATCTGAATCACCTCGTTGCTATTCTCTCCCGCGTCTTTTGTATAATCCTGCAGCTGCTAATGCCTTCCGCGAACCCTTCTGCCGCGTTTCGCTTGCTGCGCGCGAACGTGCTTTGAGATCGGTCAACAATTTCTGCTCTCTCTCTCTCTCTCTCTCTCTCTCTCTCTCTCTCTCTCTCTCTCTCTCTCTCTCTCTCGCTCGCTCGCTCGCTCGCTCGCTCGCTCTGTCTCTCTCTTGTCTTGGCTATCTCTCTTATCTCCCTTTCTCCCTCCCTCTACCCCAGTTCTCCTCGTCGAGCTCCCTCTCTCCGTTGATCCCCTCTGTCCTCATATTACGGTGTGGCATCATCTTTCTTTCTTCAGTCTTTTGCCGTCCACGCTCTTCCGGTAGCTCTGCTCGGTCTTACACAATGAGCTGACGACAGGAGGCAAGTCAAAATGAGCTGGCAGAAAATGACGTGACAGGTCGCGGCATATTGCTCAATCTGGATGGTGGGATGCGCATATCATCGCGTTCTTCACAAGAACGTTCTCTGTCTCTGCTTCCTTTATGGGCAATCAGCACAATGTCTTTCGTTCTGCAGTCGAATCTTGTCTTCTATTCAGGCATCCCACAAGGCCGATGACCCTGCCGTCACACTCTGGCCTCACGTTTCTTGCCCAAGGAATGATTCCTTCCATCTCCACAGCTCCGATTGAGTCTACTTCAACCTTTAGCTTAGGTGTATCCCACCGTCAGTCCATCAGCTCCTCTCTCTTCTGCAGACGAAAAGGGCTTCTATTGTGCGGCGATTGTCTTTTCCCGCGCAAAGCCCTTTCCTTTCCTTTTGTTCTTTGTTGGTTGCCCCATTCGGGTGACATGGAGCAGGGACTTGATTGAGATTGCAGTGATCTGGAAGTTCCCTCATGCGGCCTAATTTCGGTGGCTTAGGTAGTTTCGTCACGACTACGGCTCCTTCACCCCTCACCCACCTAGCCACACCATACGAGCACGAAACAACGACTCGCCTGCCGCCTTCCCCACCCCACCCCCTTCCTACGTCGTCTTCCCAAACTCTGCTCACGCCGTCTTCAACGCAGAGTTGGCGAGGCGAGAGACAAACTCACAGCAGAGCACCCGCAAAGAGAGACACAGAGACAGAGAGAGAGACAGAGACAGAGAGAGAGAGAGAGAGAGAGAGAGAGAGAGAG
>BFEA01000072.1:2078188-2109388 GCA_003427395.1 Chara braunii | reverse complement strand
GTTAGTAATTCCAAAGGGTGTCACAGTGAACTCATAGTCTGTATCGGGTTCTGAATGGAGTCTTATGCTGATCCTCCTTTGCTACTTCTGTTTGATGATACCAGGACTTTTTAAGTCGATCATCGAGAAACACTTGCAGCCCTGCAATGTTCCTTACGGCAGTTGAGTTCAAGCCTCTTTTTTTTAGGTGTAAACCACTACTGCTCCTCCTAATGGGCCAAACGGCCCGCTTAGGTAGGCCCACTCCACTCCGGGGGTACACTCACCGGTCAGCTGGCTCTATGCTCCCTTAGCCCCCTTAGACCCTAAACCCCTGCCTTCTTTCCTGCCATCAGCGGTGCCCCTTTTCCTGGTTTAACTTGGTCAGCTCTCCTCCTAGGTGCCTAAACCCTGAACCCGCTGCGACTGTCATGTGCCTGTCATGATTTATCTTGCCCGACACCCTTAAGCCCCGTTTCCTAACCCTTATGCTACGTTAGTTTTATCCTTCCCAATACCCTTTAGCCCTGGCTCTCACTCTATGGCTATGCTGACGTCCGCTGGCGCTGCATGCTTGGCTCAGACTGTGCCTCCTCCAAGACCTCCCTGTCCCTTTCTTGCTGTGCACCCTGTGTCCAGGCGCATTTGAGGCAATTGCCCTCTATGTGACCCAGCCTCCCATTACCCAAAGTTCCAGCCACAAATTTCTGGATTATGTCTCCTCTTTTCTCAGACTCCTGTGCGATTTGCTTGTGCACCTTATGGCAGGCTGCCTGCTATTCCGTATCCAACATCTATGTGGAGTTCCTCCCATGCCTTCAGCAGTGGTACCTCTTGTAAATCGATGGTCTCTTTGCATCTCCTTTTCCAGATTACCCAGAGTGTAAACAGTCGGAGCCTGCTGGTTGCTGGTAGCCTGAGAGTAGAGTAAAGGGGTCGTCTGTTAGTTCCGCACCTGTAGCCCCATGCCAGAGGTCTATAGTGTGGCGCCATAGTTGCTGAGCTTTGGGACAGAACAGCGTGCAGTGAACTATGTCCTCTGGCTCCCCTTCAGATAGCACAGAGCTCATCGGAGGGACGCCTATTTACCCGCGCTCTCCTCTTCGTCAGCCACTTGTTGACGGGGAGTGCTTGATAGATTAATAGCCATTGCATGATTTGAACCCTACCGTTTTCACCCGAAAATGATGCCTGGGCGTTATATTCAACTTACCCTTAAAAAATCAGATTTTTGTTCTTACCCAGTTTTTTTGGAAGAACGTCCCTTCAAATATAATGCCCAGACGTTATATTTGAAGAGAACGCCCGCGCATTATATTTGAATGTGCTATGGGCAGAGTGCCTTGTAGAGGGAGTATACACAGGTTTTAAAGAGGGGGAAGGGGGGCATACAATATGGGTTTTAAAGGGGGTTGAGAGGGGGTTTTGACTTCCGAAGGATATGTTTTGGTTTTATTTTTTCTTTTCTTTTTTCTATTTCAGAATTTAGAAGGAATTCTAAGTGACCCTCCGCCAAAAGTTGGTGCATTGCAATTCTAGACAACATGTTTTTTTTCAGAATTTTTTGGGGCCCCACCGAATTTACTGAATATAACGCCCGGGCATTGTAAAGGAATATTCGTATACAACCCCTGGGTGTTATTTTCGGGTGAAGACGGTAATGTTTAGGATTGCAAGGATGACATTCCAGGGCATACTGGTCAGATGCTGCGAACTTCCCGGCATGTTCTTCTCCCAGCGATGGACCAAGGTGGTTCGCACGTTTGCAGACCTGCACCTGAGCTGGTACCCTAATTTGGTTGTATAGTTTAGAATGCCAACGGGCCAGTCCACCCTGCCTGTCCTGGTCGGAAGCTTCCAAGCCCGTTCTGCTGGATCGACTTCCAGATCCTGGATCTGCATATTGGGTTGGAAGATCTTGTACTCATCCTCAATGACCCTGACTTTCCTCATGCAGGATAAATTCACTGCTTCCTGGGCCCTACCAGTTTTGCAAACTTCGGAAGTGGTTTGTCCCGGTTGGACTATGTCGTGCATCCATGCGAGTCCCCAGCCCTCTCTAGGGCCAATCCTCTTGATGAGATGGAGTGCTGCTGCAGGGGGGGTTTCCCAGTCCCAAGTTGCCCCATCTCCTCGTGTCCACCCCTGCCCCTGAGTAAGGAGTGGGGCCCATGACACGGGGGGATATAGATTGGAGGATGCCAGTCGGATTCTGCTGCAAGTTACGGCACCCTTTCAGTTCATCACCCAGCTCAACGTGGGTCTTCCACTGGCTGTGTTCCAGATGGCAGATGTGCTTCACTTGCCAGACACCCTTCTTTACCCACGTGGCCCATCTGCCATCCCGTGCGGTCAGCATCCATGGCTTCTGTTCCCCATTCTGAATCCGTTGATTGCTGACGAGGGCCTAAGTACCTCCTCTCTTGTAGTGGGCGCCATGACTTTGGCCGGAAATATTTCCCGCTGTGTGAAGAAGTTGCATCCAGTAATCGATGTTGCCAGACCATCCATAATCTCATTTCTCGTTCTTAGGTACGGACAAAACGGGAGCACTGTACGGAGACGAGCTCGGCTTGATACACCCCTTCTCTACCAGCTCACCCAATTGCTTGCACAGCTCTCCTTGCTCCTTTGGAGACATCCTATAGATCGGACCCGTCGGGGTCTTATGACTGGATTCAATCTCCATACGGTGTTTTTTTTCCTTTCTACAAATCCATTAGGTGCCTCTTGATCTGCGGACTCTTCGAGTATCAATCTGATTGCGGGTGGTTTCATCTGCTTCCTCTTCTGAACTACCAACATGCTCCTTGTTGTTTCCGCTGGGTTGATTGATACTATGGAGACTTGGTTTATCTTCTTCTTCTTCTTCTTTTTTTTTTTAATAAGCCAGTCTTGCCGCTAGGGAGGGTGATACGACCGCCCCCCCAAGCGGTCATCCTGGATGCTCCAGTCTATTGGTCGGGAGTCACATTTGCTGGAAAACGGGTTATCATATCTTTCTTCGCTAGATATCTCGAAAACGCTGGTGCACTCATGTAGCATACGAATAAGGAGGACTTCTCTCCTGATTCTTCAAATAGGCAGACTCTTTTCTTGCTACCATCGTAGTTGGCAGCCAACATTTCTGTTCTCCCAACTTCACGTCTGCGATTGCGGACTTTCACCAGTCCATGCCTAGTCACACGTTGAAGGGTAAGTTCTCTTCCGCTAGACAAGTGAAAGAGTGCAATGCCTTCTTTCCCTTCTTTTCTTTGTCCAGCCGGAAGTGTCCATTGATACTAAGGTACGCTGATCTGAAAACTGTTTGCTAATTTCGAGACTAATGGCTCTTCTAAATGTTCTACCTATTCCTAAGTTTAACTTCCTTAACACTCTAGGCCAGATGTAACTTTTTGTCGATAACTATCAACTAACGTGCTTATTCTAGTTGTGCTAACTCCTACATCTCCCCAGGTTAGCTGCTCTTGGTCCATCTCAGCCCAGGCTTTGCAAAGCATGATCAGCTCTTCATCGAGACCTGAAAGGGAACTGCTCATAGAGACCCTACAACACATGATCTCTGGGCAACTATTTGAGCAGTGGCTGTCTCAATCGCTGCCTGCCTGGTCTGTCAATGGGAAGAGAACTCTCCTGTGTGCGCTGCCACTTCACTACCTACGCTCCTGGCCCCAGCAGATGTGGCTGAAACTTCTACTGGCCATTCCTTTCTGGGGGCTGTTGTTGCTGCCGCTGCTGCCACAAAGGGGAAAAGGGAATGATATGGCCCTCCTTGCCACACTTGAAACATTGCTGGCCATCTCTATGTTGGCGCAATTGTGACCTCAACAGGTTTATTTGTTTCTAGGGTTCTCCTCCCTATATCCACGGATGCGCTGGATAACAATGGGGACCATGAGATGAAAAATTGCTTCCACCCCTCTGTTGTGGTGGATATTGCCATCCATCACCCCAGTTCTATGGTGGGAATCTGCCTCCACCACCTCCTCATTGTGGTCCTCCCATGAGGGTTGTGGCAACAGTGTAATCCCCTCCCTGATAGTAGTACCCATTGTCACAATCAACTCAAATCTGGTCGTAGGGCACTGTTTCGCCCTCGCCTCTCTCAACGCCATGGTCCTTGGTCACTAAACTTTTGATGATTTTGTTTGCCTTGTATGTGTTCCCTTTTTATGTACGCAGGGAGATTCACTTGATTGTTCAGAGTAGCTAAATCTTTGAGCTTTTTCACAGAAGTTTGATTCGTCATCTGGAGCATCTACGCTACTCCACTTACTCAGATGAATGTGATGATGTCTTGAGGGGATGGCCTGGTTCCTATCTCTGAACTGATCTAGCAGATCTTCTAAGAAGTCATCCAGGAGCATCGTTTCTCCGCAGTCACCAATCCTGTGAACCGAACTCTTTCTCTTGCACCTGACTCATCACCCATGACTTAGCATATCCCTTTAGACAAGTGCAGGCGATCATGACTTGAGAATCTGGGGTTATGCGCTTTGCGTACAAGTCTGCGTGGATCTCAGCCTCCCACATTAGGATGTCTTCTTCCTTCTTGCCCTCATAGGCATTGGACGATTTCAAATTGAACTGCTCCGTAGCAGTTTCGGGAGTGTTCTGAGGTGGGGAGTGCCACTTTGCAACCTAGCGGTTGGGGGTGTGAGGCCTGGTAGAGGCTAGGCATCGAGGGTTGACGCAGGCTTAGTGTTTGGCTGCTGAATGGCATTTGGGTAGGGGTTTCGGTGCTGGAAACTCCTATAGAATAAGCTTAGGTACTAGTTAACTCAATAGATAGCCCCTATGAAACTTTGCAGTGGGTTCATGAGCATAATTGCTATTCTCAGCCGAAGCTGGATAATGGCCACAATATCTCAATTTGTTCTGCATATGCTTTCTGATATGGTCTCAAACGGAACACTGGGCCCGGTTCCGAGCACGTGTTACTCCCCATGAGTAGATTGGAGGACTATCCCCAAAATAAATAAATAAATAAATAAACCTAGGCTGAACTGAGCCGTGAGACAGCATGTGGGAGGCCTCTCCTTGGTACTTGGCCAGTTCCCTAGGCTAGGTATGTACAATGTATCTTCGTTCGAAAGGATATGGCACTTTTCACAATCTAGGGGCATATCTTTCACTTCGGATTGTTCTCTCTCAATCTGGGTTGGTTGAGTCGTCCAGACCTTTGTCAGCTCTAGAAAAGGGGTGATGTTGACATGTTGGGACCTGGTACTACATTGGAATACTCCTAGCCCTATATCTATCTGCTAGGTCTCACCTTGGCCTTAGATTTGTAATCCTAGCGATCCAAGATATGTTGGACTGCCATTATTGCTCCTTCCCAGCTCCCTACCTCCCAATTTGAGCCCAAACTCACATCTTTGCACCTTTTTGCTAACCATTTCAAGTAGGATCTTTCTAGATTCTAAAGCTAGCCTCTAGAACACTTCCAGATTATAGATTCTTTATCCAGGACAACCCGAGATATCTGTGATTGCCCTTGATGTTCCCCAACTACTCTCTTTCTCTGATTTTTACCGAGGATACAAGTTTAGGTCTATCCCCCATGATTGTTGCACCTCAGATGCTATCTAGACTAGTTATAGACATCTAGGATGCACCAGGACACTTGCCAAAACGTATTTTGCTTTCCCTTTTCTAGCCGTTTCACCTAGGATGCATCTAGATGAGTTTGAGGCCCCTACAATGCGTTTGCACACATATTTCTATCGTCCAAGTTAATTGTGATGTGGCATCCTAAGCTTTGTTTTTTAACTCTCCCCTTTCGTATCTCTCCCATTCTCTCTCTAGGACCTTATCGTCACACCACCTACCTGGCTGTTGTATCTTGAACTCCTTTAAACTCAATTCTCCTCGGTACATTGCATCTTGATGCCTGGTTCTTGTGCTTGAGCTGCTGCTGGGTAGCGTTGTCAAACGCATCGGTCCCACATGAGAGGTCAGGCAACAGTGGACATATGCGAAGGTACAAGGAGTTTTTGCCGCTCCGGCCGAATGCTCCAACTTTACCTCTCACGAATTCCCACGAGAGGATAGGATCCCACGAGGTACAACTTAGCTGTCACCCTCCCTAGGTGGGCGCATCCCCCCCCTGAGCTACTATCTCACGTACAAAAGTTTTTCCCTGCAATCGTAGAGGTGCACTGGCCGAGGGCGTTTCTCGTTCGTTGTAGCGTAAGGGGCACGCGCGGTTAATGCCTGAAAATCGAACCCACACACGAACCGATACTCATGGCTTCCTCTAAATATTGCGTCTTTGGTGCGTGATCAAAACACCACCTTCTATCGAGGCTGTTGGGGGAAAAGCCACATCTTTACCTACGACGGTCTTAGGAAATAGGACGGGGTTTTATCGAAGTAGTCAAAGAATAAAAGCCCGGATCAAGATCATAAACAATGTAAAATAAATAACCAAAAGTTACAAGACCGCGGCTTCGCGAACCCAAGCGCTCGCCTCATCCCATCTAAGTTAGGTGCGTATTGATCGGGCGCCCGCTCGGTATGGTTTACTGAAGTGCCTTGAACCAAACCGTCAAATAGAGGCCAGTCCCACTACCCGTAGACTACCCATGATGTCGTGGACGCTATGACCCTAACGACGCTCTAACCCGAGCCACACATCACATCAACCTGTTGAGGCAAGCGTCGGTTCAAAAACTAGTCCACACGCGCTCCGTGCGCGTGACAAACCTAACCAATCAGGATCATCACATGCTCGTGGCGTTGCACGCATTCTCAGATTCGCTCGTCGGCCACTGCATCCGGGGCATCCCTATTAATCTTGAGTATTCACACATGGGCAGCCACTGTGCTCGTGCACGCTAACCGAGCTTCGCTTTACCCATCTGCCTCAGCCGTAACTGTGGAGCCCGGGGTCAGGGTCGGAGTTGGAGCACCAACATCGAGGGGCCCAGGTGCTGAAGGTGGTGGTGAGGAGGAGGGTGGTATATCCTGTCTATTCTTGGGCGGTTTGGTTCGGATATTGTCATTCTGTTGGGAATTGCCATCCTCTACCTCTTTCTTTCTCCTCCCCTCTTTGCCGTTGTCCATGTTCTCCTTGTACTCCTCTTTCTTCTGATGCCCCCCTCCCAGCCCAGTTGTGTCCCCCTCTGCCATCCCATTCTTCTGATCCTTGCTTCCTGCATCCCTGTCCTTTTCTTCTCCCCCTTTCTCATATTGCTGTACAACTTCCCAAAGAAAAGTCCGCGCACCAGCGCCCTTCTTACACATTAAGGTCGCAGCCTGTGCGACCTATGAAAACACGATTAAATACCCTTGTAAGGTGTTTTCTCTAAAAGTGCAACACCCTCGAGTCATCCTTTTGTAGCCCTTCCTAAGTTCCCACTTATTCTCTTTCCCTCTAGTCATCCTTCTGCAGCCCTTCCTAAGTTCCCACTCATTCTCTTTCCCTGGGGGCTTGTTTCTCCTCCTGTTGTCAGCACTGACTTTTTGAGGGCCACGCCCAGTCCAATTAGGCTGCCTACTGCTCGTGACTGGTATTCCATATTTCAATTTGTCACAAGGCCTGTCGTTTGGCTTGGGGACCTTTAGAACTCAGGTTTTCTTGAACCTAGGACGCTAGAGGTTCCTATTTTTGTGCCTCCCCTGCCTTTTCAAGGATTTCAAGGGTCGTGTTTTAGGAAGCACCCACATTAGGCTGGTATTCCCCTGCCTGGGGTTCATGCACAATCCTGCACCCGGGCGTGTATCCGGGCACAAGTGGGTTGCCCGTGTGCCTGGACAAACGGCGTAGGAAATTGGAATGTTGGCGAAATTTGCATGGGAGTGCACTTTTGCCTTGCAGTTTTATAGTGTGTTTTTTTTTTTTTTTTTTTTTTTTTTTTTTTTCCATTTTTCTCTGCAGTTGCCAGTTAGTTAATATGGCTCCACTCTAGGAATTAGTGGCAAGTTTGGTTAAAAATTAAAATGGCCCTTGGGTTTTGTTATAAATGGTGTGACAAATTGTCTGAAAATTTAGGTCTTCGTTACCCATCTCTCGTTTCCTTTGCAGAACTTGATCATTGCAGGATTCATTCCCATTTTCAAAGCCACTTCCGGTCTGTAGACTGTGAGAACCCCGGCCTTGAACTTTATTCCTTGAGTAATACAAGCCTTGGGCACTGGGCCCGTTGTTGTTAAAAAAAGAAAAAAGAAAACGAGTGAGGGAGTGGCCAAAGACAGCCTCAAGCGGAATTAATCAATCAAGTTCCCGAGGGAGGGTGGGAAGTTGGATCTAGTTTACAAAGACACCATAGAGTGTGATTCCAAGCATCTTGGCTTGAAAAATAAGCATTGTGTCTTCATCACACAGATTTTGCTGGGGGAAGAGGCCTAGGTTCAAGTGTTTAAGCCGGTGCCTCCTCCGAGGGCTCCTGTCGATAGGCCACCCAACCGTTTTTTCTTGAGAAAAGTGTGAACTCGCAAATGTGAGAGGGCTAGACCAGGCTCCTACGAAAGGTGCCTCCCTCGACATCCCCCTTTTGTCATAGGTTCCATGACCGACCTTCTAGAACATTGCGTTTACATAATCACACAAGGAAATTTTGAGACAAGTAGGGTCACAACAGCAGGTCATGGCTTGTGCACAAAGCAGAAAAATAGTAGTCATCCACAGTCAACGGTAGTGAAAAACTTCCAAAAACATTGCATTTGTGACTGATTTATTCCCTGCGAATGACTGATTGCGGCCCTCTACACGGTACCTCCAACCTTATAGTAAACTCTCGTTTTTACAAACACAGACCCTCTCTCGACTCCCGCCAAATGAGAACTTTGCTGAGGTATCTTGTTCAAGTTGATAGGAGATCTCTTCACCGGACTCCATCTAGCCTCAGCAAGCCATTGGTCCTCAAATAATTTGGAAACACCTTATATTGAGGATCCCTTCCATTTGGTATGTTGGTTGTTGTTATCTTGAGGAGGTCCTCATGTACCATCCTGGCACAAATCCTGATCTTTTATAGTAGGTCAGGCGAAGGCTCCGGTGCCTCATTCCTTGTTTTGCCCTCGTCGTCGCTGCTGGAAACTCTCTTCAGATACGGCCTCATCCTCACCGTCTTAAACCACCAGTACATCCAGCTATCGACCGCGGGCCCTTTACGGAGGCCGCCCGCCGCCGATTCAATTTATCTACGGCGCTGGGCCTCGGAAATTTTCGTAGGCGACAAGTTTTCTTTTCCGCAAGGCTGGGGCCGTGTACTGGCGGTTTAAGGGTATTGTTTCTCACTCCCTCTGGGCGAACTCCCTCTCTTGTTGGAGTGCTCGCTCTCATGATGCAAGTCTATGTAGTCACCCCTTTTACGGCACCTCATTTTTGTCCTCTTTTGTGGCCTTGTAGCAGGTGGACGGGACTCAAAAGCCTTTTTGGCCATTTGCGGAGCCTTTGATATGTCATTCCCTCATACATTTGGCTCCAAATAATTGTTGATGTTGATTGTCTGTAGTCTCTTTTCCTTTTCACTGACCATCTGCAGACAAACATATGCTCCACAGTTATGAGAAGGAGAAAGAAAAGTAGAGCACCGCGGATCCCATCCTGGTCCGCGTTAGTCGAGATTTGCCCCTACAGGATCCTGTGTCAAGTAATTCACCGACCCCGATTCTGGAAACAAATCCTCTGATGCTAGTCCCTTCCAGATTCTCAAGCTCAAGTGTTCAGGCCCCGTTCGTTTAGCCACCTGGTAAGGTCCCTTCAATCTTTGCTCTTGTTGGCGGGCTCAAGTCCTCAATTTGGAGAGCCTCCCTTCTGATGTTCTTAAGGTAAACCCGCCTTGACATGTCCCTCATCCGATTGTTTATAACCTTTTCAATAATCTCATCCATCACCTCCTCATTTCTCACCACCTGCTCACATCCCGCCTCGATTAGTTCCTACGTCGTCATCATCTTTTCACGGCCTATTCTTTACCAGGTGGGTTTGTACAGGGCAGTCAATCTCTTTTCCATATCCCATCTCTACAGGTATACGTAATGTTGCCCACTTAGGAGTGACATTTTTTAAGAGCTCGACTGCCTTTGAGTACTTCGGCCAAATCCGAAGATCATCTGTGGCCATCTTGGCAAACAGCGTTCTTCCGTGGTTGATACCCCTCTCAATTGGTGAGTGAGCTGCAGAATGGTAAGGTTCCATCAGCTTGAGTGGTACTCGAAGGGGACTCAGAACAGGGCCCTCCTGGGGGTGGGCATACTTTTTGTTTTTGTTCAGGGCTGGGCCTAGTGGCACCTCACAGCATTGGACAATTTCTTTTTTCTACTGGTCCTTTGGATGCCCTGTCCCAAGCCTCCGAAATTTTAGGAGAGGCTCAATTGCGAATCTCAACTTGGCTTAGGACATGTACTGGTCCTTTAAACCTTCGTACAAACGGATGCTTATTTGGTCCCCCCACATCGCTGCTTAAACCACCAGTACTTGGCCCAGCTATCGGCCGCGGCGCTTTCCCGTATACGCGACGCGCCTTTAGGGCTTCGGGGTACCGGACCACAATGGCTGGAAGCGCCAGCGAAAATTTTTTTGAAACGGTACCCCAGCGCTTCGGCGAAAATCAGCGCGCAGGGGCGTTCCAGGCTCGGCATCGATAGCTGGGCCAAGTACTGGTGGTTTAAAAACAAAAAACAAAAAACGATAGACATCCTTTGTCCCATCGTCCACAACTTGTGAGTTTTCATCTTTACGGTCACCACTTCCACATAGCCTGATATATTATCCTTTGCATCCGCATATATCTCATTCCGTCCGCCGAGGTAGGCATGACTGCTAAGTCCAGGTGTACCACAAGCCCCGGTCTCAGTATTCATGATGGTTGGAGCGGTTCAAAAATTGGAGCATTACTTTTTCCTTGGCAAATGAGGCATGTCTGGCTGCCATGCTACCTATCGCAGGCCAGAAGTTAAGCAGGACTACCTTTGATAGTGTTCCCTTAGACGACCTATGCCCTGTGGCCAACTTGTCATGAATGGTTTGAATGATGTCCAACTGCCTTAACTTACCACGAACCACTCTTCTGGGAAAATCTCCATCCCCAGCTTAAAAGATGACCAGGCGTAACCATATGTATCTGTTACTTTCATGCAACACCTTCCCATTAACTGAAAGGCCTGTTCTTCTCGTCGTGGGAAGACGGTGGTACCGGATTTTTTTTTACTTTTTTTCGGTGGTACCGTGGTACCAGAGCATTCTGATTCGAAGTCAAAATATCTTCGAGTTTCTGCGGTGCCTCCCTCTGTTCAGTCCAGTCCATGGCCCGTCTTCGTGTTCGTTGTTGGGGAATTTCTGCCAGAAGAAGGGGGAATATCTCAGAAACTACTACCTGCATATAGAGGACTGCAATGAACTTGCAGTTTCTCAGAGGGTTGTAACAGTACAGGGTTGTTTTTGCAATTTTCTGAAGTTCCAGGCCCTAACCGGTAACTGGAAAAAGGTCTAGTTCCTACGGGGACTTCTACTGTAACTCCTAAATTTTGGAGCGGGTCTTGGAAGACGCTCCCCGCTGGGCCCAAGGTGTCCCAGCGGTGTCGCGTTTTCTGAGGCCTGTGCCACCTCTTTTTTCGCGCCTCTTTATTTTTTCATTTTTGAGGTGCCAGTCTCGAAGCAGACGCTTTGGCCGCTCGTGAAACCACGTCTTTTTGCGCGCCTCTTTCTTTCCCCTTTTTGAGGTGTCGGGCT
Source organism: Chara braunii (assembly GCA_003427395.1). Lineage (NCBI taxonomy): Eukaryota > Viridiplantae > Streptophyta > Charophyceae > Charales > Characeae > Chara > Chara braunii. The sequence goes on along the minus strand of BFEA01000072.1, from coordinate 2,097,729 downwards.
CAAAACTTTTTGCGGGTCGCTACATGAAAACAGGTCGAGGACGTGAAAAACTGGCAGTTTGTTTTTAAGCCACAAACGGACACCTCTCACAGCGGCCGACAGGGAGAGAAAGAGGACGTGCACTTTGCTAAAAGAACCTCACTGGAACCACCCGCGTTAGTATCACCCAAGTGCATATTAACCCCCTGCCCACACAGTACCACCTGGTCCACGGAGTATAACATGTCCCATATAGCACTTCCCGACCCACATCCCACATGCTGCTGCCCAACCCCATCCCGCATACGGCTGCCCAACCCGCATGTGGCATACTGTGCCAGGTCCGCATGGTGTGATCCACCCCACGTTCTACAACCGGGCCCCCCTAGTATCACCAAGGCCTGCCAGTGCCGAGGACCGAATTGCCCCTGTTGGCCATGTGTCTTTGCAGTTTTTCTTTGGTTTTCCCTGCCGATTCCAGCGGCGACACACACCTGAAGAAAATACCTGCCTGACTTCCGTGTGGGGATGCACAGGTGTTTCTCACCGGCGTTTGCTGTGGCCATGTGCCACAGTGCGCCGAATGACTTGTTTCTATAAATTTTGTAATTTCCAGGCCGACACTAACTTATGGTCTGGGACAGGTACCGCCGTTGCTGGAAGAATACAGGCCCGTTTGTTTAGGTCGTGTTCAGTACGTCGGGTCCACTAGTACGTCGGGTCCACTAGATTCTAGGAGTCCAGAAATGGAGAGAGGCCAAAGTAGGACGGGTTCTTTTTCGGTTCCTTTTTACTTGGTTCATTCTGGGGAGTGGCAAGGGAACGCTGTTGCGCCATTTTGGTTGCTGCAGCCTTCTTCTTCTTTGAGGAACGGTGGCCTTAGCTGGAGGGCAGGCGGGCGAACTTGTGGAAGGCATCCCTGAAGCAGGGCTTCAGGTGCTGTGACCTTCTCTCCGTATCTGGGCTGTTGGGGTTGGGACGCTGCCACTCATCTTGTGCATGGCAGCCATAGCTGTATTTTCTTCTTCGAACTCTCGGGACTACTCATCATCAAGGGAGCTGGTGTTGTTTCTTCTGTGCAGGCGCTGACTCAGCGCTTGGGAATTCTGTAGGGAGTTCTGGCGGACACTGGAGCAGAGCAGGCTCTGGAAAGAGCAGTGCTAGTGGATGGTGGATGATGGAGTTTTTCTTTTGATAATTCGATGAAGTCTCGTTTGGGTTTGTTCGGGATGCTTGGAATCTTGTGTATCGAATTGATTGGAGGAGGAAGAGGGAACAACAGATTTCAATTCAATTCAATTCCATTTCTGCTTTCGAGTTAGGCTGTGATTTTCTCTCCCGGTTGGTGTGGAATTTGCCTTCTCCAAGTCTGCTTCATCATTGCATGTGTGTATGGGAACGTGTGGATTTCTTGTGGATGGAATTTCAATCGGTCACATAACAGGACCATGGAACAGTGATTGATGTGAAATGAGATGCATATGGTCCATCCTATGTCATCGATATGTCTCCCCACCTTCACACATATCTTGTGTCCCATGCATCGAAGTTGCTGCCTTCCATGACAAACAATTCCTTTCCATCACGCAGACCTATTATTCGCCCTGACATGGATGGTCGATATGATATAGACAGGATATTAGATGAAGCTGTATACAGGTCTGGGAGAAGGGGAACCACAACCGCCTTGTAAGGTCCGGTTCCAGTATCAGGAACCGGAGGATGACAGATGGTACACTAGGAATGAACTATGCGAGAGCCCCTGACCTACTGTCACACTACGAAAGGGCCAAGAGAGGCATACATATTGTAGACAGGTGAGGAAGGTCGTATCTTTCTCGATGGACCTCCTGGTCCCACCACATCCCATGTATCGTAGCCCAGCCGGTAGGCCCTTAGGTTGAAACGCTGCTGTAGGGTTGAGTAGGTTGGTAGCAGTCTCTGGTAGGCTGTAGGCGTCGAGTCCCTGACAAAAAGTCCTAGTCAAAAAAGAACAGCAGCATCCTAGGACAAGTCCAGAGACATCCAGAACTGACAAGCAACCGCGGCCTACAGGCCAGGGACAGTTATCTTCAAAATCCAAGATTGCGAACTTCAGCAAGTATAGAAGTCTGCTACAGTGCTGGAAGAAAGCAATTGTTCATTCGTATTGTTGCGGAAGTGCTGCTGTATGCTTGAGCAACTTACTTCGAGTGCAACTTGGTTGTGGCCGCCAGGGTAGTCAATGGCAGGGCACCAGAGCTAGGGCTTAGATCAGAGAGCGAGAGAGAATGAGGACAGAGACTGAAGACCTTCAGAGAGGGGAACGATCGATGAGAGAGAAAAGAAATAACAGAGAAAGAGGGAGAAGAGCTTACCTAGGATGAGTCGAAGGCAGCCATAGCTACCAGTTGTACACAAGCTGGAACTACTATGACATTCTTTGAGTGTAATAATAAAACTACGAGTTGTCATATGGTTTTCATTTTGTGCTTGTAAGTCCGAGCTTGGTGCGGTTGAATGGCGAGCATGCTGTTTGATGATTGGGTGACAAATTGAGCGAGATCATTGCAGCAGGGCAAAGCTTGTGCCTGTCAGAATATAGATGATCAATAAGAAAGGACAAAGTCTGGGCGAAACAGTGACACCGATTCAAAAATAGCAGTGAAAGTAGAGTAATGCCTCCTCCATTGCACTTCATCTGTGTATGAGTTGAGAGGGGAGGTTCTTCTATTTGTATGAACACCTCCCCTGCTGGTGTGAGGTCGGATCTGAGTCACAATGTCATTTCGTTGTATGCTCAGGTCATATCCAATGTGATTTGAGTCTTCCGCTGTGTCTCATGACATCTTGTCCTGATGTTGGTGATCTTTGGACTTTGCATTGAGCCAGATCATCACCAGGCATGCATAAAGAAGATCACAGAGCCAATCTACTGTCCTTTTTGATCATCCATATTCTGACAGGCACAAGCTTTGCCCTGCTGTTTTTGCTCACTGCAATGATCTCGCTCAATTTGCCACCCAATCATCAAACAGCATGCTCGTCATTCAGCCACACCAAGCTTGGACATACAAGCACCAAATGAAAACCACATGACAACTCGGATTTGCTTCACTATCTAGATGTTTTGTTTTTCTCCTAATTTATTCCTGAATAGATAGGCACTCTTATCTCTGCGATCTTCTTTATGTTCTGTGATCAAATAGCATGAGTGCCCGTTAGGCCCCTTGCATGCCCAGTAAGCCGGCGCTTCCCACAGCCTATTCAGGAATACATTAGGAGGAAAACAAATGATCTAGAGTGCCCCAGTAGGCCAGGCCCCTTGCATGCCCAGTAGGCCCCTTGCAGAGCCAATCTATTTGCTTCACTCGCCCTGATATGGACTGAGGCATGCATAAAGGAGATCACAGAGATAGAGTGCCTATCTTTTCAGGAACACATTAGGAGAAAAACAAAAGATCTAGATAACGAAGCAAATCCGTGTGGGAAAAGTATGCCTCTTTGCTCTGTTCGGCAGGCCCTAAACTTTTATGTTCGGTGCCCCACAGTACGGAAAACCAATGGGTCCCACAGAATAGGTTCAATGCAATTTCTGGTTTCATTTTTACATGAGAAACTTCTGGCGGGGATTTACTATTTTGCCCTGATGAAATGGAGAGTTCTGACGATCCGGTTTTGAGTTGTGCAGTAGATAGATATATGACAGTGAGTCTCGTTTTGATCTGTGCTCTTGTTGTCATGATGGGTTCAATTCAATTACTTGCAATGTCATCTGGGCCCGCAACGTGGACCCATTAAAATTGGTGAATGGTACGTGGTTTGTTTGCAGATGAAAGTTCTTTGCAATGTTGTGGAGGCATCTATGGTCGAGACCCAAAGCCATTGATTCTTGCCGGTGTTGTCATGACGGTTCTATTATTTGCTTTTGACCTGTGGGCTGACAACTTGGACTGCTGGAACTCGGTGAATGGTACGTGTTTCATTGGCAGATGAAAGCTCTGTGCAACGTTGTGGAGACAACTATGGTTGAGCCAAAGCCAATGATTCTAGATCTCATCAAAATTCTAGGCACCGACTATGGATTAGGGTACTATCCTGTTTGCTACGGTAGGTTTCAGTGCTCACAGCATCTCTCCACACTTGTCTCAACTGTTGTGGTCTGGCCTTCTCTCCACCCTCAGCAGAATGTTCTTTGAACAGGACTGTGCTTTTGGGGCTGATTGTAAGATGGAAATATTTTGCACATGGTTTTTTTGGCTTGGTTCCTGGGGATCTGGATTCTCTCTTCGTGCTCTCCAGGTTTTCCTTGCTTCGGAGGTGGGCAACGCGGTGGCCAACAGCTGATCGGTAGCTGGGCTCTTTTGATGTGGGGAGGAGATATGCCTATGACTGTTTTAGATGATTGCGGAGGAGTGCGTGTTTGAAGGGCATGAGGAGGAATGCAGTTGGACAAAGGATCCAACAAGGCGAGAAACAAGCTGAGAACTAAGGGAATACAGTTGGAGAAAAGCTGGGATGCTTCAAGAGGCTACCGTCTTCACCCGAATAGAACGCCCGGTCATTACCGCTGCATCTGGACTGAACTTTGGGCCAAATGCAGCTTTTATTACCGGGCGACGGGCGTTCTATTCGGGTGGGTGAAGACGGTAGGATTAGAGAGAAACAAAGTGAGAACTCCTGGAGAATTAACAGATGTAGTGCTGGAAATGCCGGGACACTGAATGGGGCACTTGGGATGGTGGATAGACAGGTTAGGAGTTGGAATGGGAATGCTAATAGTTGTTCTTGTGACCAGCCCCCTTGGGGAGAAAAAGCGAAAAGAGGAGAGAGGGAGAAGAAAGGGGAAGAGGAGGAATGGAGAGAAGAGAGGGGAGACAAGGAAGGAGAGGAGGGGAGGAAAGAAAAGAGAAGAGTAGAAAAGATAACAGACAAGACAAGAGAGAAGACATTATAAAAGAGAAGAGAAGAAGATATAAGAATAGAACATAGAAGAAGAGGGGAGAAGAAAAGAGAAGTGGTGTGATCCTGGGTATCTCACAATGCGAAACTCATAAAGAGAGAATTACATTCAATTGCAGCTCAAATGAAAAAAGAGACTGACATGAGAATTAGGCAAGGGAAGGAGAAGAATGAAGAATGGAAGAAGAATGGAAGAAGAATGGAAGATGATGAGTACACGCTGGAACCAATGTCACTTCCCCCCATCCTGGCTGGGTATGTCAAAATGCGAAACTCATAAAGAGAGAATTGCATTCAATTGCAACTCAAATGAAAGAGACTGACATGAGAATGAGACAAGGGACGGAGAAGACTGAAGAATGGAAGAAGAATGGAAGAAGAATGGAAGATGATGAGTACATGCTGGAACCAACGTCACTTCCCCCTCATCTCGCTTCCACTGTAGTCCTTTTAAAAGCTAACTCGGCCCTGCATGTAATGGGCCCACAGAAAACCTGACTCTTGAATTTCCAGGAGTCAGCTGTCTCACGTAGGGGCACAGGTCGCCTCTTTTGACTCTGGTCCCAGTACCCTTCGACCCTACGACTTTTTCCACACCTTTCTGAAGCTAGAGACGTGACTTTTGTCGACTCCTGAATCTTGACGTGGACCAAAAGTTATGACCCTGACGCATGACTGTTCGGATTTGAACTGAGTTGATTGCGAAGACTTGAATCTCGGATAACATATTCCGAAGTGTTTTCATATTGTGTTGGCTTACATCTTGTGCGAGAGCTTTGCTGTGATGGAGTGTGATATCGCTGCTGTGTGAGAAGCCTTGTGAATTCATGGCTTCATCGCAGATTCAAGGAAAGCCGGATGACTGGCTAGCCACTCTTCTCTCCCCCAAAGAAGAGCAACAAGGTAGGTTGAGTTGTAAAGGCTGGAGTGGGATAAACTTTTGATCTTCCTGTCCACTGTGTTGCCGTCTGTAAACTTTCTGCGCACCTACCGTCTTCACCCGAATAGAACGCCCGTTGCCCGGTCATTATAGCTGTTTTTGGCACAACTTTCCGTCCAGATGCAGCGAGAATGACTGGCTGTTCTATTCGGGCGAAGACGGTAGTCCGACGACCGCCTGGCGCGAGAAGGGCTATTGATGCCTAGCCTATCACCTAGCTCTATCTATAAGTCTCATACTGAGTGCCCACTGCCCATGTAGAATTCCTTGCGCTGGCCTTCCAGTCGAACGACAACAGTTCGGAGAACGAAGCGCGTGGACCACCACCTTGCTGCGTCCATTGGTCCACTCTGCTATCGTTGCAGAGCATTCGTGATGAATTGTGAGATTGAACATGACCCTATCCTCGAGGAGGCCTTGCTACTTTTGAAAATGTTTGTCTGCGCATCTGTCCTGGATTTGAAACCGTGTTACCAAAAGCAGCTAGATCACAAAACAGGCCAAGGATGTGTGTGACCTCGTCCAAGCTCACACACAATAAAGGGGCTGCGTGAAACATCACGGAGGGCAATACTTCAGTGGGAACACTACTACTACAGGATGAATCAGCTGAGGTGTGAAGTATGTGATCTCCCAGTAATTGCTGGACAGATTGTGGGCTCCCAAGCGAAAAAAAAGGTATAGAGATGATTTGCGAAGTGCTTCTGAGAGACAAAGGTGGTCAAGGCAATGCAACGGAGGCGAGGATTGGTTAACAGAGCCCCTAATTTCAGGTTTTCCTCATGCTGTTTATATATTAAAAACAAAAAACCTTGCAGACCAAACTTGTCAGTCATCCATAGAGTGTACACCAAGTAAACCACCGGCGCCAAAAAAAAAAAAGAATTGGAAAAAGAAAAACAAAAAGAACCTAAAACCGTAAGGCGAAAGTTTCTTTTCATACAAAATTCTGCCTTGCCATTCTTTCAGGATTTTCAAGGCTTTAAAAAAAAAAAAAAAAAAAAAAGGATTTTCAAGGCTTCCCGAAACAGCCATCTCCTAGGCTCATATGTTGATGAAGTGATCCTTATGGCAATGCTAATGATATTGATGCTAATGATGATGCTAATTCATGCTCATGTGCATTGTAACAGGCTAGTTATAGAGCTATTCTGGCTTCCTAAACCTAAAGTAACACTCGCCTTCCTTATACCAGGGCATATTTACTCAGGGACAAAGGCTCCAACAAACAGCAAATTTAACAGACAAATTTGACCAAAAGCACACACAACAGGGCCAAAACAAAAAGAAACCTGAGAAAAACTATCCCTAACTGCCCTTTTTACTGTTTTCAGTGCTTAGGGGTTTAAGTTCCGTTTAACCTATGGGCTGAAACAGGGGGGTCACTGTTAACCACTCGTGTGGAAGGCCAGTGTGCTCTGAATAAGACAAAAAATTGGGAAACCGTCTAGAGGCATATTCAAGCTGGGAACTAAGAGAATAGCTTCTACCTTAGATGCAAAGTATGGGAGAAGGAAAATGCAGTGAAGACAGCTGGAACATATCCCTCAATTATACTTGCTCGCCTAGACAGCTATGCACTGAAAAAAGGACCAGTAAGGACCTAGCTCAGTTGATACACCAATTGACTGTTGAAATGGAGACCTCAGGTCGAGTGAGTACCGATCAACTCAGAGATGAGTAAAGTAACTCTGAAGTTACCTGGAGCAGGCCAGTTTGAAGGTGACATCTCAAGCAAGGCCCTGCCGTTTTTTTCAGAAAAAAAAAAAGAAAGGTGAAACATTCCCGGCGACAGAAAGGTCTATTTATTTCCTGCTGCTGCTATTTCCATGTCCTATCCTTGATGCCCTGTCAATGCAGTTAGTAGCCCCTACCTACACTTTGTGCTATGGCATGCAATACAGGCCCAAGCAGCAACACCATAACACAGGCCTGTCATGCTCTCCAGAAACAGTGTAACTTAGCATGCAGAAAAGAGTGTTGAGTTCCTGTGGGAAGCATGCAGGCAGTGCTGCGGCAGACTTCAGTTGGCTGTATCTCTGTCTTTTCCAGGCAATCTGATGACTACCAGGCGGTCCGAATTTCAAAACCTAGGCATAGGTGTAGCTCAGCGGTGCCTGGCCTATACTGTTCACATGGAAGCCATCATGGTCCGTTTTGGCTGTGTATGCACTTGGGAGGTCTTTAGGACAACATTGTGGGGGTCACACGAGCATTACATCTTCTGAGTCTTTCGATTAAAGAACAGTATTTTAACCAGCTTGCATGTTCTGTGAAATCATTGTGGTGTATTCTCGGAAGTTACTCGTGTGAGCATATATCTTCAACTAGAGAGTTTCTCAAGTAAGCAACGGAATCTTTGACTAGCTTGCAAGTCGTATGAAATCATTGTGGTTCTGGCAATCTCCATTCCTCTTGAACCTGAGTACTGATTACTTATTTCCGTTTCTGACTGTGCAGGTCTATATCCTGGTGAAGCGTTTGCCGTCATTGAGGTGCTAGATGGGAAGGAGCTGGAGGGCAAAGATAGGACAGGTTTGTCTCTGCTGTTTTTCTCTGAAACCTTTATTCTCTCTTAAGAGATGTGAAAAGTAAATGTCTCAGCGATACCGGTTAGGGGACAGCCGGTAGCATCAGGGACCATGCCAACAGGACCAATCCCTGTGCCTCCCCTCAGGTGGTGGTCCCCCCCCCCCCTACGAACATCAGCAGTCTCTGCTCAATGGCGATCGGGGATCCAGTGGTCTATCTCTAGGTGGCAGGCGCCAAGCATGCCCAGGAAGGTACATGACGACAAGGGGGATTGAACCCACGACCTCCTGAATGCCACTTGCGAGCCTTACCAACTGAGTTAGGCCGCTGGATCGCCCGGGCGTTATATTTGAAGGGGCTTTCTATTTGAGAAAAAGAGAGTAAAAACGAAAATCTGATCTTTTTAGGGTAAGTTGAATATAACGCCGGGGCGTTATTTTCGGGTGAAGACGGTAGTCTGCTTTATTTTCCTCCCATTTTCACATCCCTTCTCTTTGTACAGTACATTTCGAGTTCTTGCCCCCTTTTTCACCTCTCTTCTCTCGTTGCATAGTAATTTTTTCTCTTGTGCTCCCTTTTTCCCATCCCTTCTCTCATTGCACAAGATTTTTCCCTGTTGTGCTCCCTTTTTCACCTCCCTTCTCTCATTGTACAGTATATTTCAAGGTTTCACCTTCCTTGTTCCTCGTTGACAGCTCCCTCACACCATGGATTATTATGGGCCCTCGATATCCCTCCCAGCTCTCAATCTAAGGACTAGGATTATCTGAGTTTGCTTGGACCATTATCTTGCTTGGTTTCCCCTATTTCTCTTTTTTTAATTCCTGCTTTTTCTTCTCCCTTTCTCTTTCCTATCCCATATTGTTGTGGGCTCTTGATCTAACACCATGGTGCCCGTATACTCATGAAAATAAGTTTAGGGGACTTTGCAATGTATCCTCCCCCTATTCCTAGCTTCCTCTACATCTCCTTCTTCCATTCTCTCTCACCTTGTCCTATCCACCTGGCCGATTTACCTACGATGCACCTAGCCTTCGTCCTGGCATCAAAATTGGACCAAGCTGTCTCATTATGTGGCAGCACCCACTAGGCAGCACTCCTTAGGTACCTTCATTCCTCTCCTCCCTCTCCCGTTCTCTTTCTGCCTCCTCTTTGTTATTTTTAGTTGTTCATTAGTCATAGGCCAGCACCAAGTCTTGATTTTGTGCTCTATCTGCTTTTGGGATTAGGTTGTATGGTCTGTAAGGACCTGCCAAAACACGGACTGAGAATACTGGTGATTTCCGGGTTTGCCGCTGGAATGTATGCCTTGCTAAGATTCCCATTTTCCTTGCTGAGTTTTCTAAGTCTGTGTGTGTGCGTGCGTGCTGGTTTGCGTGCCTGTCTGCGTGCTGGTTTGCGTGCCTGTCTGCGTGCTTGTTGGCCTGAGTGTGTGTGTGGCCCACCAGGGCACTTGTTTGTTTGGGAGGCCCACATGGCCGGTACTTACCTGTGGCCGTGACTTCGAGGGTTGCAGTGGGGAAAAACACTCAAGTGGCCAAAGGGGTAGCGTAGCGCACACTGAAGTAGCGTAGTGTTGGCACCTGTAGCACTTGAGTAGCAGTAGGTCGAGCAGAAGAAGACAAAAAGTTAGTACCTTTAGGGGTAGAAGTCCGGCAGTAGAGAGTCTAGGGCCTGTAGAGTAGTCTGAGTAGATATCGGGTCTGCAATGATGTTTCCCCCCGAAAGGGAGGAGGTACCGGTTGCTTGGACGCCGCACGGCCTGGAAGTCACCGCCCAAGAGGCTGGCTGCCCGCTAAATCTCCAGGAGGAGCAAGTTGCTGCTCCTTATTTTGCTGTCTGAAAGTTTGGGCGTCACGCTGCTGGAGCGACCAGCAGAGGAGCGCTGTGTTGAGCGCTGGGGAGAGGAGCGCCAGGGCCTCCACCTCGGCTATTGTGGAAGGCGCCTGGTAGGAGGAGGAGGAAGAAGGGGACTACCAGGAGGGCGGCCAGAGGTACTTACCTGGCTATGGTGGATGCCATTTTCATCTCCTTGGTAGGCGCTGCATCTGGAAGGCCCCAGTTGGGCGTAGCTCTGCATCAAGAAGGCTGCAGGACAGAGTCGAGCATGGTGGCCTGAGGAGAAAAGCACATAGCTGCTTTGCATTGGCTTCTTAACATTGGGGCAGGGCCCCTAGTAGTCAGCCATAGCCATTGACCATAGGATGTGGAAGAAGAGGGACGCCATGGCTATGGTGGACCTCATATTGTGTTGGCAGTAGAAGAGGGACTCGGACATTGATGTTGGTTCGTCCATTCATCGTTATTGTTATTATTTATTGTTTGATTAAGAGAGGGGGGGAGATAAGGAGGAGGAGTTGGTTGGCGAGAGAAGGGGGAATTGTCATTGGTCTTTTGCCGCTGTGCATCTTCTTCTTCTTCTTCTTCCTCTTCTTCTTTATTTCTTCGTCTTCTTCTTCTTTGGTCCCTCTCCTCTCAAGCTCATTCATTTCTTTTTGCAATTGTATTTCCTTGTGTATTTGCACTTCGGCATTGACCACGATCGTAACAGGGCCTGGAATATTCCAAACTACCACAGGTTACTATTGTAGTATTTTTCCATCTCCAACAGTGTTTCACCCGCCGACCGTCGGCGAGCCCTGACTGGTCAGCTGCCGACCCGCCGACCGGTCGGCTGGTCGGCGCCTACCGGTCGGGGGTCGTCGGCACCCCGCAAAAAAAAAAAAAGAAAAAAAAAGAAGGGTCCAGAACCCCTAATAACCCCAGGAACACCCCCATACCCACCCCAAATACCCCCATACACCCCCCCAACACCCTCATAACCCCCCCCAATACCCCCTATACCACCCCTATACCCCCCTATACCCCCCTATATCCCCCTATACACCCCAGTCCCAGCCCCCCCATCCCCAAAAGTTTCTCAGCGGATTTGGGCTGTACTCAGCAAGCGCAGTACAGATTCCAACTCAGATCTGAAAAAAAAAATAGTGGATGGTTGTTTTCTGACTGGTCGGCCCTACTGCTCGGCTGCAATACGGTCGGCGGTCGGGGTCGGCGGTCGGCAGGGATGCAACCATGATCTCCACTCCCTCTTTTTCCCAAATTTTGTCCCTAGCCTCTAATTTTGTCCCTAGCCTCTAATTTTGTCAACTCCTGTCCGTTTTTGTATATCACAAGCCTGTCCCCTTACATTTACTCTAGATGGTTTCCATTCTCCAATGAGTGGATCCTAGGGTGATCCAAACTGCCCAAGGTGGCCTTTGGCATCTCTGTGTCCTTCCTTTCACCTTCCTGTGATTTCGAAGTCCATGTGTGACCTGCCCTAGTACGCTTCAATTTCCAGGCTTGTCCTAGGTTCAAGATTTCTTAGGAGACCCTTTGGGACGTTTTGCCTCATCCGTTAGTGGGCTTGGGCCATAGTTTTGGCCCGTGTTCACCGCGCAGGGGCGCGGACAAGATACATTTTAACTTGGGCAAGACTCTTTTTAGGAGCAGGGGAGGCATCAAGGGGCATGTCCTTTCTAGGTTTTATTTAGTACGGATTTTCTAGTCTTGTCAATTCCCGTGTGTCCATGCTCGCATCATCGTCTGTTCAGACGTGTGTGCCCATGCGCGCATGGTTTCTGCATCCACATACGTGTAGAGGACTGTCCCTCCGTTCCTGACTGTAGGTACCCTCCGAGTCCAGACACTAGATGTCCATTTTGCGGTCATGGGTGCTCTGCTGAATGCATGGTCTTTTGATGCAATCGGCGCGCCATTTGTCGGGTGTGTATGGTGGGCATGCCCAATGCCAGCCGTCATGGCAATTGTTGTACTGATATTCTCAGCTAGGTCTTTCATGTGTTCATCCGCCTCATCCTTACAATGTATGTCCTCTCTGTCGTCAAGGACAGACTCATTCTTCAACCTTTTCTTCTCCTCTTCTTGGCCTTCATCTTCATTCCACACTCTGTACTTTCCCTTACTTCCCCTTTGTCGCTCTTTGTTAGTCTTCTCTCCATCTCTCTTCCCCGTGTTTATCCTCTCCCCATTCATTCTGCCTCTTTCTCACAGCTTACAAGTGGGCCGCTATGGCACCCAGGGATGTGGGCAGCTCGCACTCAACTTCATCAACGTGGTTTGCCTTGTATGTGAGAGGCACGGTGAAGGGGGGAATTAAAAGAAGAATGAGAAAAATGAATGGTTTCAATGTGCCCCTCATGTTGGTCTTGTTTTTCTATTTTTAGCGTTTGTTTCGCAAAGTGCGCTCTCTTAGTTCATAGATATATGTGACAAGATATATATCGTCTCTCTCTCTCTCTCTCTCTCTCTCTCTCTCTCTCTCTCTCTCTCTCTCTCTCTCTCTCTCTCTCTCTCTCTCTCTCTCTCTCTCTCTGTTTGCATGCAAGTGGGAATTTTGTGATACCTTTTTTCTTGGATGCATAACTATACATAGATATGCATTTACATCAAATTGCATGTCATTTCTAGAAAAAATGATTCACTGTTCTCGTGTGACGTGATCAGGCACTGCCCTACTATGCCATGCAGGCGAAGCCTCACTGGCCCTTCTTGTGATGATTATTTTTATTATTACTAATTTATTAGTGCTACTGTCATTGTGAGACTGGTTGTATTTATTATGTCACCTTTTTTCCTGTATAACTGAATAATATCTGTGTGTCTTGTGACCTTAATTGCTGCCAGGATTTTCTGATCCTTATGTGAAGCTTCAGATTGGAAGAGTGAAGATGAGGACGAGCTTTAAGAAGCAGACCATAAGTCCGTATTGGAATGAGATATTCCGACTTCGGATTGCTGGGTGGCATTTCCCTGTCAAATTGCATTTAAGGGTACGAGATCATGACAGCTTTGGGAAAGATGATGAATTGGTATGTAATATTCTTCTTACATTCATTTCTCGAATATATCCTTTTCCATGGTTCCCTGCAATGCTCCCTACCTTCTCGAGCCCCTATTGAATCCAGCCAGTTCGGAATGTTGAGCTGTTGAAGCTAAATCATCAAATACAATTTTCGTTCCGATTAGCTGCGTGACTTTCCTTGTTTCGTTTGTGGGAAAAGATTAGATTGACAATTTTACACTACCTGGTCCTTGGGGACATCCTCTTAAATTGGAACGATACAGAGAAGGGTAACTTAGCAAAATGGCCCCTGCGCAAGGATGACACGCATAAATCGAGAAATGGTCTAAATTAAGACAAAAAAAAAAAAAAAAAAAAGAATTACGCTACCTGCTCGCGTGGCTGAATGGTAGACACATGTAACCAGTAATGAACAGACGATGAAAGGTTTCAGTGTGCCCCCGTCATGTTGTCCAAGTGTGAATGCATGCGGAAGACTGAGTTGTGTAATAAGTCTTGTGCATGGCCTTGGTTGTGAGTCTTGTGACTCATGAGGGTCGAATGAGCTATGTGGCTGCTTTATCGTCAAGAAGTCAGTCGAAGTCTATAGCCAGGATCATAACACAGATAAAAAAAAAAGACAGCATTTTCTCAGAATTGAAGAAAAAAAAAAAGAAAGAAAGGACAGAATTTTCTCAGAAATTGCAGGAATCTCGGACAACAGTTTTTGTTGTGGGTCATTGCACATGAAGTTCCTGAAGTGGTGAAAATCTGAAAGGGAGGTGAAAAGCCCGAGGTGGGGGGGGGGGGGGTGCGGGGGGCGAAGTGTGGATGGAAGGAGCAGTGGAAGGGTGGGGGGGGGTGCCTTTGGGGGCAGGCAGACGACCCCATTCTCCCTTTTTTCCAGGATTTTCATCACTTCTCTACAGTTCAGAATCCTGAAGATCCTGAAGGTCCTGAAGTGGTGAGCATTCTAAACGGGGAGAGGGGAGAACGAGGAGAAGCCGTTGCCCCTCTTCCCTCTCTTCCCCCCCTTTCCCTCACTTCAAGATTTACACCACTTTCAGATTTTGAGGATGTTCCGGGGCGCGGGCGACTGAAAAATCCTGAAGGTTGTGAGTTATGGAGATTAGGACTTCTGGGGGTCGCCTTCCTGCAGCCTGTGCCAACTGGTGTCTTTTTCCTCTTTCTAATAACATCTACCCGTTTTTGTATTTCTCTTTTTGAAGATCGTGAACGGTACTATACATGCATCTGTTAACCATCAGTCCGCTGATGCTTTCAACCGGTCCATCTCATCCCTTTTGGCAGATCTCCCATCTGAAGCAGTTGGTCATAGTTTAATCTCCATTGCTGCAGTGGGCGCCTCACCCTCCTGCTTCCTGTACAAGCCCGTAATGTAATTCACCTTGGGTCCCCCCCGATGTGAATGCATGGCATGGCAGGCCCTTCAAAATGTTTGAATGTGTGAAAGTTGTAGGTTTTTTTTCTGCTTCGCGATGTGCTTGGCGACCGTTAACCGCCCCAAGTACCGCTGAGCCTGATTTTTCCAAGGCAGATTCTCCCTGCATGTCAAAAAAGAACGAACTGCCACGGAGGCGTTTTTTTTTTGCGCTTTTTGCTGGCGCCGCCAGCCATTTTCGCCTGGTACCACTGTTCATCCAAAGAACCTGGATGGTTGCGTTTTTTATCCTGAAGTTTGCCTGCACAAGGTACTGGTGGTTTAAGATGAAGCCCTAAAAGATGACTATCGGGGAAAGATGACTACCGTCTTCCCCCGAAAATAACGCCCGGGCATTATAGTCAACTTAGTACTTACCCTAAAAAAGTTAAAAAAACTCAGATTTTTGTTTTTAGTACTTCTTTTTTTCGAATAGAACAGAACGCCCCTTTGAATATAACGCCCAGGCATTATATTTGAATATAACCCCAGGCATTATATTTGAATATAACGCCCAGGCATTATATTCGAATAGAACGCCCAGGCATTATATTTGAATAGAATGCCCAGGCATTATATTCGAATAGAACGCCTGGGCGTTCCCGGACGTTTTATTCAAATACAACACCTGGGCGTTATATTTGAATGTTCCATGGGCTGAGTGCCTTGTAGAGGGAGATTACATCCTTTTAAAGGGTGTCAAAACCTCTTTCAAGCCGCATTACCTTTGTCCCGTCCTACATCCATATTCAATTGAGGTGTCTTCCTGCTTGGCAATACGGTCCTTGGACTGGGCAATATATCGCCTTGCTGGTGGGCAACGATGGATTCTAAAATCTTATATCTTGACAACGAAAGAACGCATGTCTGTCAGCTATAGCCTAATTGGAGGAGCAGGAGGGGAAGGGAGGGGGAGGCAAAGAAATGAAAATGCATGAAGGCTTTGAAATCATGGAAGGTGGGGAGGGGAGGTGGGGGGGGGGGGGGCAAGGAGGGAGAGGTCAAGTGATAAGAAAGGAAAAGAGAAGTGGGAAATGTGACATGATAAAAAGAACACAGGCTTGGTTCGAAGGGAACTACAGAAGGTACAACAAAAGAAGATGAAGTAGAACCAACCAGGTGGAGAAGGAATAGGAGAACAACAGCAGAGGTAGGAGCAGGAGCAGGAGCAGGAGCAAGGGAAACATAAGAGTAGCGGAGAGGATGATAACCGAGGAGGAGGAGGAATGGAAGCTGGCCCGGAGGATAAGAAGGAATACTCCCACAGACAATTGTTCTGAGAGTTTGTTAGTCATGACTGGAGCAGAATTTGTCCAGCATGGCTGCAATCTGCTGAAAGGCACAGGCAGACTGTTCGAATGGATACTTTTTGTTTATGTGCGTTGACCGCGCTCAGAGTCTGAGCATTTACGTCATGACCTTGTTATGCGGCTCATGTAACAGGGCTACACAGAGGTGGACCTGGCGGATTATCGGAATGGGGAAAGGCATGAAATATGGAAGAAACTGGATGGGGCGAAGTCAGGGATAATCCACATGGCCATCACAATTGTAGAGCAGCAGACTCCTGGTGAAGGAGGTGTTCCAAATGATGTTCTCCCAGTCAGATCGGCTTCGATGCCTATAAGACCCCCACAGCCGGCCGACGATAAAGCTGGGCAGCCTCGGCCGACAATTTTACCGTCGAAATCAATGTCGAACTTGGATCGATCATATAGTGGCAATCTCCTGCCGGGGAAAGGTGGAAGGGGAAGAGGGGGCAGTGAAGACGGTAGTGTGCCTCCATCTGGACACTCTTCAGCTGGGTATCATGGCAGAGCGATAGATAGGGAGGGGTCTGCAGCGACTCACCGTTCACATAGACAGACACCAGGAGTGGAGGGAATGCCATCTATGGTAGGATCATCGAATGCTGCGGGGGAGATTGACAGATTCGGGAGTGCGGGGGGTGGTTTTCTGGACTCACAAGGGATGAGTGACAATGAAGGTAGTGGAAGACATGGGAGCAGCCACAGTCGGGCTGACGGAACAATGCACAGGAGTGCAAGCTCGGTGGAATTGCAGCAGGAGGCAGATGGAAGGGGTTCAGTTGCTCGTGGGGCAGGAGGCGGGGAAGGTGGAGGTGGTGGGCGGGGTGGGCGAAGGCCGAGCAATGGCAGCATGTACGCCGGTAGCGAGGGTGGCGATGAAGGGTTTTCGGGTATGGCCGGAACCGGCATCGTGCCCGACATGTTGTCCCCTCAGTCGACTTCGGGACGGCCATCTTTCAATCGAGCAGGAATGAGTTACATGCAGTCCAGCAGTTCCTTGAATCATCATGGCCTGGGTGGAGATGAAGGGACGCCAGGCATTCAAGCGGGAAGAGCCCAAAGGAGTCTCCAGGAAAGACAAAACGGGGGTCTTACGCATTCAGGGGACTTAGCTCCATCACCGAAAGGGGGTAAGTTGTCGATGCATGGTGGTGTGGACCGAGGGTTCCCCTTCAATGGTCTCAGCTTTTTGAAGAAACGGAGAAGTTCGAAGATATCAATGCGAGATCCTACACCGAGCGACGTGGTTGGGGGTTGTGTGGGGTTTATGCAAAGAGCTGCTTGTCCATTGAGCCATAGGACGATGAGTCAGATGGGGAACTGGGGATCTGGTGGTGGCGACCAAGTCAAGGAAAAGTCGAGCTTGTTTAGACTGTCTTCCTGGAAACCGTCAAGGGGAGACAAACATGCTTGGTCCGATAGGGGTGATAACACAGATGAAGAGACTTGTTCCACAGGGGATGAACAGACGACTCAGCAACAGTACTCTCACCGATCCCGGGGTCGGCCTCATACAAGTTTTTAGTCCTTTGTTTGACATTGTTTGTTGCTATTGTTTGGATTTTCTCAAGCTACCTGCTGTTCAAGGGGTTCTCTCTTCGCTCTTTGGTCGATTCCTTTTCTGCCGTTTTGTCGCCTTTTCCCTTTCCTCGCAATTCTTATCTTCCAAAAAGCTCATTTAATTCCCCTCTACCTCACACGATTTCCTCTCTTCCGGCATCACGCTGTGCTTCTAATCTGTGCCTTCTTCTTATTCTAACGGTCTTCCAAAGGCTTGTGCTGGTTTTAACTGCTTCAGTCAGTTGTAGTACTGCTTGCCCTTGTTACGATTGCAGTTTTTATCATCACAAGTTCCGCCGAGGACCATCGCCGTACGATGGATGGCATTGCAATGTCGGCATTATGTCGCCAAATCTTTTATGCTTTTGTTTTTTTTAACCTTTTTTTTTGGGCGATTGATTTCACTGTCATTTTTCAGCTCTGGCTGTCCTTCCTTGTGTCTTTTACCTCAAGCTTCAGAGGAGTCTCGTATGCCTGTTTTCGTCTTTTTTCACGTGACCAATTTTCGTTTGTGTTGCAATTTTTATTTTTATTTTTTTTTCTGTCAGAAGATCCTTTTTGTTTGGCGTGATTCCGATTCTCTCTCTCTCTCTCTACACCATCTTTCCCATTTTCACTTCTATAACAACAAGGCTTTCTTTTCTTTTCTTTAACAAAAAAAACAATAAAAAACAATAAAAAACAAGGCTTGCTGCCGCTGTGATCAGCCGCCCTACCGACACGACGCTCAACGTTTTTGTTGATCGCGCAACGACAGCACTATTTTTTTTTAAAAAATTAAAAAAAATGAATTTTCCCACTTTATGACTTGCAGGGATTACCTGCATGTCTTCCAGCTCAGCACCAACCAAGAGGAGCCCCAGGTAGGCAACGATGCTTCTGTCATTCTGTTGGTCAGCAAGTCTTCTCAGAAAGCTGTAGATTTGTAGAGATGTGTTCTTTCGAAGTTTGAGCAATGTTCCTGGGTTGCCTCTAGGATTACATATCTCAAGATTTTTCATCGTATGTTTGATTGAGTAGGAATAGAGAGGGTCCTTATAGAGTCCGCCAAAGGGGGCAGCATTTGTTCTGAGAGCCGATCAGAACAGAGAGTCGATTCCGTTCTATGTCGAGTGCTGTCATGGCAGCCCATAGTGAAGCAGTCGTACATGCCCATCAGCAATTAGCATCAGCTAATGGCTGCTGATTTGTCCTCCTTTTTTTCTCCCCCCCCTTCTCCCTACTGGAACCCACTTTTGTCTATTTATGGTTCTTGAGCTTCCCGGTATCATCTTTCTTGTCTTCTTGTTATAATTGTTTTCTGTGTTGCCTGTGTGATTATGGAGATTCAAAACAGCCGGAAAAGATCTCCTGTTTGGATCAAGCCTCAAGGGAATGGCTCACTCTTCCGTTGCGCCTTCAGGACTTTTGGGGGTGCTTCAATGGGAGTGTAAGTGACATGATCGACGCCGATGAGGAGAGGTTAGTTACTCTTGCATAACTATTGTGCGGTTATGCACACAAGCGATAGTTGTGTGCATGACTTTATTGTGTCCAAGCCTTTCCATTCGACAATATGTGCAATCGTTGGGACGTAAGACTGGTCCCAAAGCCTATCTACTTCGTCTGTAATTCTGCTTTATTGACGAGAAAACGAACGGATGATCTGAGCGAGGCTGGCCATTCATGAAGGCAAAGGCGGTGACAAATCGGAGAGTGCCTTTCTGTCAAGAGCAATCCATGTAAAGTCCTTGTATTCACCTCAAGAATTTCCATGAATCCTGCGCTTGGGACGTTGCCATCCTGTCAGATGAGTGCAGTCTTGCACTGCTGACAGAAAGGCATGCAAGATCAGCTTGGGGAGCTGGAAGCAAGGGAGGGAGGCGGGGAGGGAGGGAGGGAGGGAGGGAGGGAGGGATGATGCAGTGGAAAGTAAGCAGCGAAACCCCTCTGTCGCAGTTAAACTCTCTCTCTCTCTCTCTCTCTCTCTCTCTCTCTCTCTCTCTCTCTCTC
>BFEA01000072.1:2061475-2073507 GCA_003427395.1 Chara braunii | reverse complement strand
CTCTCTCTCTCTCTCTCTCTCTCTCTCTCTCTCTCTCTCTCTCTCTCTATCTCTCTCTCTCTCTCTCTCTCTGTGTGTGTGTGTGTGTGTGTGTGTGTGTGTGTGTGTGTGTATGTGTGTGTATATATATCCCTGCCCCACCCGTGCCAGGGGGGTTGCTTCTTTTTTTTTCTTTTCTTTGTTTGAAAGCAAAAAAACTTGCTACTGTCTCGTGGCTTCACCGACCTCCAAAAAACGCGGCCATAAACATACAGCATAATTTTTTTTAATTGGGCCAAGTATTGATGGTTTAACCACTAGCACATAGATTGTTACAGAGCCTCTCTTGCAGATTGTACACTGTTTAAATCCGAAAACAAAATGTTCAACTCCATAGTCTCATATGACAGTTCTTTTACCAGAGTCACATCAGTATTCATCACAAAATCTCAACACTTTTGTGATCCTATCACTTTCAGTGCAAAATCCACCAGAGAAGCCCGACTATTTCTTGAGAGAGAAATGCCAAGGTAAGGGAGGACTTTATAAATCCATTAAGGTAGTACCACAAGTGATGCAAGAGAAACTCTTGTTTTCTTTCTTTGGTCTTTCTCTCTCTTTCAGTACATCATCTGCTTTCTCTCTCTTTCAGTACATCATCTGCTGTACAACTCTAGCCGCTCCCATAATCAAAGTTCCCTTCCTTTCCTGAGCTATGTAGTTTCTAACATCATACTCGCCCAGTTCGAGAAAGGGACAACTCAGAACATACACCGTTCTTGCTCCCATCCACTCTCCACCATCTCATACTTCACAACTTCAAATGGGAACATCTCTCTTCTACACAAGGAAACACTTCTCTTCTACCTAAGGAATTCAAGGATTTCAGCACTCCTTCAACCTGTTCCTCAGGTGACCACAATATCAAAATTTTGACCGTCTGTGTTAAATCTCTTCTGTTGATACTGCTCTCGAATGGTTCATCTAAGGTTGTGTCCTTTCATCTTTCTCAATACAACATTGATAACAGGAGATCAGTCAGTTTCATCACAGTATTCCCTTGGGATAGGAGGGTTGGCACCACTTCATAAGTTGTTGGTATCAAATCCCATTCCAGTCATTTCTTAAATTGGACCAGTCTCTTTTTCTCATCCAAAATTATCTCAAAAACCATATTCCAAAGCCAGAAAGATGATTCACTCTCACAACAAGTTACTTCCTCAAACCACCAGTACTTGGCCTATACATCGGCCACCGGCGTTTCCTATTAACGGTTCCGTGACTGATGGGTTTCGGCCTACCGGACCGAAATGGCTGGAGGCGCCAGCCAAAAGAAAGTCGAAACAGCACGGCGACGGCTCGACAAATCTTGGTGCGCAGGGTATATTCAGGCTCGGGATCAATAGCTGGGCCAAGTACTGGTGGTTTAACGTATGGTCTGATATCATAGGTATCACCCTCCAAGAAGTAGGTCACCACCACAATGGTAGCAATATCGTCGGACCAACAAGTCCAACATTCTTCGTATCCGTAAGAAAAAAAAATTATGGTGGTGATTTTTGTAGTTCTTTCAGTACATTTTATCTCAACATCTCTTGAATCATTTTCTTCTTTGACAAATAAGTCTCATACTCGACTATTTTATTCACAAAGAGTGACTTTTTTGCCAAGTCTGCTCTTTCTTATCTTCTTGCGTGTATGCTCGTTCTCAAGTAATATGGAGTTGAGGAAACGCACCTCAAAACAATTATGATTCTTTCTCAACCAATCCAGACTTAACAAGGAGGTATGACATCGTCATATGATAAAAAAATAGTCAATAGCTCTTATGACCTAATCAAAGGCCAAATTGATTAGGAATAATGAGAATGACAGGTCCATCCAAACTTGTCCCAAACACGAAAGATTTTCATGCGGTGACAAAAAATCCAGCAGGCTTTCATTATGCAAAAAATGATTATGTAAATGAAACACATCCCTTCTCTTCGGGCACGTCTGTCGTAGAGCCATACTCTTCAATTACAGCCTACGCCCGACTCCGTTTTTATGAACCTTCAATTATGATTAAAAACAACAACATAAATATGCAACAAAAGAACTGAAAAACCAAATTGAATGCACACACATTAGGATTGTCATTAAGAAAATGAGAATTATCACATTCTGTAAATTAAATATTAGAACAAAGGTGTAGAAGACAGGACAAGACTTAAGTCGTCTGCAAGTGAATGCAATAATAAGAGAGTTTGTGTCATCTAAAAGTAGATTGGAGGAGAAATATGGTCAATGCTTTTAGTTTTAGCTCTCTCTTTACTCTTTCGTTCTCAATCTTTCCTTCAATCTCTTAGAGCGTATGAACCCATACTTCCATATAGCTTAAGAAGGTCTTGAAAGTTGAGGAGTGAACCTCTATCGGAATCTGCAAACGTTATAGAAAGTCCAGTCACTGAAGAGAATATTGAAATCAATCCAATGGCAGAATTCCTCCCAAGTAGAAGGAATGTAAAGTCTAGAGAACACCCCTCTTCTCAAATTGCTAACTCCTGGTTTTGTCGGTGTCTCAATGTCGATCTCAATGAGTGATATGAACTTTATGACGAAATCAACAACGTTAACCTAGTACGTGTTATCACAAAGAGGTCAATGATAATATGAATACCTACTTGGGTCGAAACTGCAACTGATTTTGAAGCCGTCTGAATGTAATGAAATTATTTTTTTATCAATGTGGATGACAATAGTAATCCAAAAAGAACAGGAGAATCAATGACAATATTTCCTAAATTTGACGTAAGGTCTTATATCATACTCTGAAGTTTGAGCGAAATAAGTCAATATGACATCAATAATAAGATTTGATTCTCTGAACCCAACACCGTCGATGCCGACGTAGGGAATGGAGTGTTTATATGAGATTTGAAGGAGGTTGGCTAGAATCAATGACAATCTTTCCCACTTTGGATATAGGGTGTTGTGTCATACTCTGAAGTCTGAAGGAATTGAGTCAAGATGACATAGATAATAATATATTGAAGTCTGAAGGAATTGAGTCAAGATGACAAATATAATAATATATTCCTCTCTAAATTCAACACCACCGATGTAAACGTGAGGAACTATAAGGTCTTATGTCATACAAAACCAGACATCCTTCCCCTACTGTTGATTATAGCGACACCGTCTACCAAGAAGGACAAGACTGACCTTATGAAGATGACTACCAAAATATTTTACTGTAGTCATCCGACAATCTCTATGGCCTGATCAACTATCTCGGTCATGGAATCGGTGTTGCGGTCTTTCATCTGGTCCGTGGTAATAAACGGTAGTATGACCCTTCAAGATCTCAAATGTTTTTTGGCTTAAGAGTCTTTAATGTAACTCAATGCTTTCAATAGTTCGATTTGTCTCTTCTTAGTGGTTCTCTTTCATGTATATTACATGTCATTCTCAGGATATGTTTCTATGCCATCCCTTCTTCTTTTGACCTTTTGATAGTTCACAAGAATCACAACGTTTACTTAAATTGTGTCTAGAGAATGGATGCACTGAGATAAAATTTCGATCATGTCAGACTTAGAAATTGGGGCTCTGACATGTAACTGCACTTTTGCTACAAACATTACTGGAATAACACCTCCTAGTAGTTGAACTGTTCATGATCATTCCCAGTTCTGAACAGGGGATAAGATTTTTATGAGTCACTCATGCTTCGCTAAATCAAATTGTTTATAATATATGCTTTCGATCGTTTGGCTGATTCAAATCTAGATAAGAAATTAATCCTTAAGTTTGATGATGTCAGACTTAGAAATTGGGGCTCTGACATGTAACTGCACTTTTGCTACAAACATTACTGGAATAACACCTCCTAGTAGTTGAACTGATCATGATCATTCCCAGTTCTGAGCAGGAGATAAGATTTTTCTGAGTCACTCATGCGTCGCTAAATCAAATTGTTTATAATATATGCTTTCGAGGATTTGGCTGATTCAAATTTAGATAAGAAATTAATCCTTAAGTTTTTTTATAGTTTTGCGCCAGTTTTCTATATTTGAGTTCTTATGCCTATATTGGTATTGCTTCGCCACTGCCCTTCCTGGTTGGCATTAGGTGCAAGTCTGATCTGACTTAAGAAATGGAGCATAACATAATTCCTGATTGTTTATCCGTGTTGAGTTCGTTTCTAAATCTGAGATGTGCATTTTGTATGGATCGCATCTTTACGCCAAGATTAGTTATACTACTGATTTGGTTTCGAGTTTCTGTGCAAGAGCATACTGCTCGTTTCCTTTTCCTTTCTTTTCAACCCGGTAATGCTACTTGACTTTGTAAGCATGTTGGACTTACATAAGTTTTGTTTTGTATTCGACTATTGGTCGTCCCACGAAAATAAGCAGCCAGATACAACTTGCGCAAATACAACATGGGGCACAATTCATGCTTAGTACGCTTGGGTGCAGTGCATGGGTTTTACCGCTTCCAAATCTTAGGATAATAAAATGAAAATCATAGATTGAGTATAATATAGCAAAATAAATAAAAATATTTATAAAAGTATGACTAACGCAATTTCTGTTTTACTCGTCTCTAATGATGTTTTCCCGGTTATACCATTTTAACTCACTCGTTGTATTAAGGAACTGACTGAGCATCACCCATTCAATTGTTATGCAGGAGCACAAAGCAAGGATATCGCCTATTCGTTTACAACTCAAAGGTTTAGTTTGCGCACGTCTTGCTCGAATACTATGTTCGGGTGCGGTAGGATCCCAATTAGATCGTATACTGCACAAAGCTGCAGTCAGACCACCAACTATTCGTGTATTGCTCCGGGGGTAGGACAAAATATTTTTTTTTCTCAAATGCAACGCAGGATTACTGTTTCCGTGCCGTCTATCCGATTATTGCATATGAGTACCGCTTGTACGCCGCAATGTCAGGTACTGCATATGGGTAAAGTTCACACGTAGTGTATCCTTTCAAAAGTAATCTAGGTCATAAATGAAATAAATTAAAATAAAATCAGACATGATAAAATAGATGACAGTTACTTTCGACTTGTCAACACCAAGCTTTGCAAGCGAGATTTTATCTCAATTTGAGCAAGTAGTTACTTCTGGTATTAGTTCTAATATCAATCCAAATATTATACATTGGTGCAGTAACACCATCGCATGCTCATGTATTGCACAGAGGTCCAGATCAATCACTTTTCTTTTTCAAAAAATTAAAAAAAAAAATGGTGAAGATAATCAGAAAAAAATCCTGGAGAATTAAATAGAACGAAACGGAATCAAATGGTTGATTGTTGTACGTCAGCTCATAAACAGTGTTTCTCACTTATATTGAATATGCGAGTAAGGGTCGTTCCCAACCCGTGCAA
Source organism: Chara braunii (assembly GCA_003427395.1). Classification (NCBI taxonomy): domain Eukaryota; kingdom Viridiplantae; phylum Streptophyta; class Charophyceae; order Charales; family Characeae; genus Chara; species Chara braunii. The sequence continues at coordinate 2,068,142 of BFEA01000072.1, read as the reverse complement.
GCGTTTAAATATCAGTTCGTAGCACAAATGTTAGATCTGACTCAAAATACTAAGAGGATACTTGTTGAGTCGAACTTTATAACTTAACAATCATTAAGGGACATTGTAGTAATTTTTTAAACTTTAAGGATGATTGGTTTGAGTTGTCACGGGAGGACAGTCAAGTATCTGCTGCTTTCTTTTTAGTGAGTAGGTTGTACTTTCTTTATTTAACTTGCTCTCAATCGTGTCTCTTGCAAGGGCGCGGACTTGCAAAGACAATCACAGTCAATCCCCATCAGGTAGGAGCTTGGCTAGAAGATAGACCACCTTCTTCAGAATAACCCCTCTTTTATCCATCAAATTGACCAGTAAGAGTCGACAAAGTCTAGTAATCATTCCTCTGTTTAGTGTTTTTTTCCTCTTTAAAACTAGGGGAAATGCATCTTCTCACCTATGAAGTTGCAACATCTCATTACCTGATAACTAACCGGCCAGAACTCAATCAATATGCCTTAACAAACCAAATCATACCATTGAGTTTTCCCAATAGTTACAATGGTGTTATGATGCTTGCACTACATTAGGAGAGATACATAATGAAACATGAATTATGCAACCCAATGTGAGAGCAAATTAACTAATCCAAGTGCGATGACAAAGAGAACCGGAAGAAGGAAAGAGAAGGGTGGAAAAAAGTGAGGGAAAACTATTCAGTAGAGATCGAGAACGAAAAGTAAAGGCAAGTTTCAGAAGGGAGGATAAAAGTCTTATTTGGCTGCCCAATTATGACCCGTTTGAGATAAGCGACCTCCTAGAAACAACAATTTTCACATTCATACATATTGATTGGTAATCCAGATAATGTAAACTATGTGGTCTCTCACTAATTCTGTCCGAGCGTGACAGTTGCTTGATCGCTTGTAATAAATGGTTATTACTACTACGATGTCGAGCGCATCGGTCCAGCACCGCACAAGGCAGCGCGGGACCCTTCTGACCGCGTCACGCAGGAGTTGGTCTAAATCCTCGTCGCGAATATACGTGGAGCTTCCGCAAGCCGCTCCGGCTGAGTGCGCCAACCATACCTTCCGCGAGCCCCTACGACAGGATAGGGCCTACACGAGGCACGACTTACCTCCACCTTACGGGAGTTGTCACCTCCCTTCGGTGGACGTATCCCCGCCGAGCTACAAGTCCACAATACGAAAGCTGATCAGTTGCAATCGCAGAGGTGGACCAGCCAAGGGCATTTCTCGTTCGCTGTAGCGTAGGGGGTACGCGTGGTTCCACGCCTCTATCGGACCTGCACGCAAACCAGCGCATTTGGGAGGCTGAAATCCCAAGCGCGGCTCAACGTCGTTCGACTAGGACGTATCCCACTCACCACGCATACACCAGTCTAAAAAATATAAAAATAAAACCACACACACCCGCGCACGTACATATACATATATTGAACGACACTGAACAACAACGAGACAACCCTCCTAGTCCATTAGTAGTCATCCCATAACTCTCAGATGCGAAAATTGGATGGGTGTCACGCGCAAAACTTAGTATAAAACCTCGCGGACGCAGGGCTAACTCATATCGACTCGCAATGCAAGCGTACGCAAGCAGTCGCAGTGATGGCATACTATGTAGTACCCATGCTCATGCGGTCCTCGTTAATCTCGAGGGTCGCATTCGACACTCAAGTGTCGGCTAACACGCGCCTTGAGGGTTAATCTCTCGACGTTGGACAACCGCCAAGTGCGGTTGAGGACCACACCCTGTTCTACACCTTGCGGAGAGTGGGTGGTACACACGTTCATACCTGTGGTGGCAATCGTCTCTTACTGCCCTCGAGACCAACTTCATTATCTAGGGCCTGAAAATAAGTCAAGGGGTTTGACTTTGACGGCTGTCACGGACTACAACGTCCAACCGTATAATTCTAAAAAGCAAAGGATAAAAGGGGATCTTCTTTTCTTTCAGAAACATAATCTGTTTAACCTTTACGCGCGGTCACTATAGACAGCGCGAAACACTCAAGATATATATATTTACATATATATAGAGGGTTATTTATATAGGACGACCACTTCTGACAGTCGCAGTGGGACTCCTCTCAGCCATATGTATATATATATATATGTGTGTGTGTGTGTGAGTGTGTGTGTGTGTGTGTGTGTGTGTGTGTGTGTGTGTGTGTGTGTGTGTGTGAGCGCATGCAGTCAAATCCAAAGTCCGAATCACCAAACATACTTGCAATCACATCAAAAATTCAACCAAAAAGTTTATGCACTACACGGGGTCAACTTCAACCGTTCCCTGCACTCATACCCCTTGTTTTAGCCATGCAAGCCTCACTCTTGTGCAACTCCTCAAAATAAACTACTCATTACTTTTCTTTAAATGACCATTCAAATAAAGTCCGAGCAAAAACATAACAAAACAATTCAAAACACAAGACTGAAGCCTTTAGGTTGAGTGGCAAGGGTGGATTGAAGTTGAATCGTAAACTGACGAATCGACAACCAACCTGTTATCAGTGATAACAAAAGGTGATCATTCTGGGATCGAGCTGAATTTAGCCCAAGTCCTGAATCGAAACAATCAAGAGGACCTGTAACATAAGACATGTCATTCCCCAGGCTAGAACTATAAGTCCGTGGAGACTAATCTCCACATCACGATCTCACCAAAATTCGTTCTACTTACCTAAGTTGAGTCTACCTCTAAGTTACCTAAGCTGAGTCTACCTCTAAGCAAGTGCCCAAAGAAAAGGTAGACCTTTGGCAGGATCTCACCTATTTAGGGTGGATTGCCAGAGTCGCAACCTATCAAAATATAATATAACCAAAAAATTTTGGCAGCGCTTCCCATAGGAAAAGTGTCTTTCCAAAATTTATATCAGCCTGAATATGAAGATAAAAATAGTCTTAAACTTTTCAAAGTTCAATTTTTGTCAAATTCCCTGAATTAGCAAAAATTTGGGCAGCACTCCCTTTAGATAATGAGACTTTTCAGATTTTTACTAAGTCATATATAAAATTTAGACAAGTTGAACTTTGAAAGGTCAAATTTTGACTAACTCCTTGGATTTGCGAAAATTTCGGCAACGCTTCTTGTAAAGAAAGTGGCTTACCAAGATTTATTCAATCCCAAGTATAATAAATGATCCCAGAAAATGCAGAAATCGAGACACCTTTGAGTTGGAAGGTAGTCTTATGTCTTGTTTGGAAGACTCGTCTTCAGAGAGGGAAGATGTTTTAAAGAAAGAGCATGTGAGAGTTCATCCTAGAGAGAGAGGGATGACTAAGAGACCTATTGAGTGAGACCTCCTTCTTGTGAAAGGTGGTTAATAGATTTAATGGCATGGAAAAGTGGTTTTTCAAAGATTAAGACTGACGAGAAGGACCAGGTTTTGTTTGGCCATTGGTGGAGTTTTCAGGAATGTCGCAAATGATTCATTTTGAGAGATGTCATTAAGATGTATGATTTTCTGATTCTGATCAAGTTGGGAGGTCGCAGCCTTGTGAATCTGGCGGTGATTCTGTTTTGTGAATGTGGAGAGGTTGCCATGTTTTCTCTGTGTTGTCCCACAGAGGGCTGGTAAATACATTTTATGTGTGACAAACCTATCCGTAGTCCCGCAATAGACCTGTATTGTTGCGACGCACCATCCAACCACTTGTGTTAATCTTAAGGCATATAAGGAAGACCAAGCTAAACGGTAAAGCTTTAGCACCAATAGGGCTTAACCCCTAGGGATGGCTGCTGGCCGGCACAACCTGGCCACGGACCCACGTCTTACCAAGGGAGTAAAGACTTAAAGGGTGTGGCCGCCTAGGAGGGTTTTACTCCTGCGGAATGGCGTGGGATAAAAGTCGAGTCATATGAGTCTTTTTTGGAAGTCCTGATTGAATGCTTATCGGCAGAAAACCTATCGTGGCGCAACCTGCGAGGGCAATACTGCTAAAATAATAACGCGGTAGGCCGTAGATCTGTCTCGATCAACCAGATTATGATGGGTCAGGATGGAGACCTAGCATTTCTGTACTAGACCGCAGAAAGAGCTGAGATGAGATTTAAGGACATATATAAGTGAGTGTTTGATTGTGAGGATTTTCGGGAAGGAGGCTGAAATGCCTTCTAAGGTCTCGGTTATGGCCCGCGTCCCTAATTAGGACCCTGCTTGCAGGGTAGGAATTGGGGACACATAACGAGAAGTCAGCGTTTGTCTATGACAAAGGGGAAATGACGGTTGTGAGGGCCTTTGGAACTTATGCTGTAATACCGATTCGTAGTGCACCGGCGTCCTAGTGTCAGGACAATGGAGACCCAGGTTAAAACCCTGGGAGCATATAGTTGTTTTGGCATGGTTTGATGGAGGCCTCGAACCTGAGTCTGTCGGCTAATCGGATTGGTTTCGTTTCTCGTCGGCATTTGGAGTGTGGATGGATTTATGGCATCTGATTCGGTGAAGCGACAGAGACGTCGCTTAATATGGTCCGGTAAGCCTGTCGGTGCGAATACYCTTACAAGGGTATCCGCCCTGTTTTTTTCGCAAGTGACAGAAAATAAGTTCGATTCGGAAATTTCGAGTAGACCGCGTGAGTTGCAACAGTCTTTTGTTTACGTTAACTAAATGATCGACTAGAGTAGAGAGTGTGTGGACGTTTGTTGATGATTGAAGAGTCGGCGTAGTTGCCGACCAAATTTTTATTTTTCTGATTAAACTAGGATTTAAAAAGGTTTTGTCCTTTGATTGGTGCGCTTACCTGTGGCTTGCGCATGCGTACGGAGGATGGCGTCGACGGCGACATGGTTCGGTATAGTCGCGCAGTGGGCGTGGAAGGTTGACGACCGTGAGTTCAACTGATAGGCCGATCTGAGGGCTTGAAGCGTTTCAGTAGATCTGCACGTCGTGCAATATCCGTCTCATATAGGTGTTCGTCAATGCTAGACCCAACTCTGGACCTAGCAGTATTGGTTACAACGCCGGATTTAATGGTCGTCACGACAGTCAAGGACCTTGAGTACGTGCCCCGTTTGTCGGGTTCGCGTGTTCGGCATACAGGCTCCATCATGTCGTGGCTGATAACTAAGGCGTGGTTGGTAATGTTGGAGGTATGTGGCCTACGTCTCGGAGTCTGGTGGGGTTGTGTGGGGTGTGTTGTATTCGCAGGGTGGCCTGGAGCGCGGCTGCGAAATGTTTTCAGGATTGCACCGAACTACTCCGTTGTAATGTTTCGGGGATCTCTGTAGCAACCACATCCGTGCTAAAGCCTCCGACGAGGGGACATGCGGGAGCAGCACCAGCCAGCAGGTGCGTTACCCGCCACAGCAGGGGGGCGTTACCGGCCACGGGTCAGCCGGTAGCATTGGGGCTGAGTTTCCTTCGAAGGGGCCAGTCGCTGTGCAGCCTCCCCGGACCCTTTTCCCGCCTAGGTTCCCCTCAAGATAACCGGAGCTGTTCAACAGCTTACCGGCCACGGCGAAGGAGGCTTCGGGGTCCGTGTTCCGGAGAGATGTAGTGGGTGGCCGTAGAAGTGCGAGGAAGCGGACAACGAATACCAGTGCAGTGAGACAACGGGCGATGGCACAGAGAAGTAGTGGGCGCTAGCACAACGGAGCAATGGCCACGAAGGCAAGCCACGACCGCGCGGACGCTGTTAGAGAAAAGGGGAACGGGTGGAACGGCGGGCACGAGCAGAGAGACGAGCAGCGGCGGAGCAGCCTGGAGAAGGGATTTGAAAAGGGGATGAAGCCTAGAGAAGGGATTTGGAAAGGGGATGAATCCGGGCGCGTTTCTGCGCCGGATTCGCTCGAAGAGAGGGGCTATGGGGGAGAGGCCGGCCGTAGTCGAAGAGAGCATAGCTCTCTCGATCCTCAACGAAAACGAGAGGGGAAAGGGGCGATCCCGGGGTTTTGGCCCCTGGCGACTCGCATGGTGAGGTCATATTTAGGGGAAGGTTAACGAGTTAGGAAGTCAGTGAAGAATGGGCTGCGCGAAGCTATGGTGAAAGCCGATCAAAGCACATTTAAGAAAGCCTAACACTCTCGATCCTTAGTGGAATCGAGAGAGAAAAAATGTGATCCTGAGGTTTTAGCTCCGGGCGGATTAGACGGTAGTGTTAGTTTTTGCGATAGGATAGTAGGATAGACGATAGAGAGAAGATGAGCTCACGAAGGTGGCTATGAGGGAAGGGTGAAATTCCGACTCGTGCATCTCCTATCGAAGTCCGGAAGGAGGAGATGCTAGATCGGGATTTGAGAGCGGGCGAGTTCGATTCTGAAGTCGGAATCAGCTAAGAGTCAGTAGGAAGAAAGATTAGTAGAGAAAGGTGCCACGCGAAGATATGGCAAACGCCGGGAAGAAAAAGGAGGAAATGAGTTAGTAGACTGTCGATGCACCTAGTCGTTTCTTGCAGACAGATTCATTCAATTTTGTATATCCCGTTGAGACAAGTAGCGGGAGGACAGCCGCGAGGATAGAGACTTACCTGTTGTCTGACGCATTGCTCGTCATGTCGATGGGAATAGTCCCGCTAGCGCCCACATGCACGATCGAGGTAGCGGTGTGGTATGAGCCGAGGTTGTAGCTGTGTTATGCCATTCTAGTCGTAGGCATCGGAGGTACGCGGGTGTGTGTGTGTGTATGTGTGTGTGTGTGTGTGTGTGTGTGTGTGTGTGTGTG
>BFEA01000072.1:2034906-2061278 GCA_003427395.1 Chara braunii | reverse complement strand
GAGAGAGAGAGAGAGAGAGAGAGAGAGAGAGAGAGAGAGAGAGAGAGAGAGAGAGAGAGAGAGAACAGGTTAGAAAGAGAAATTAGAAAAGAGAAGTGTTTACCTTGGAAAACTGGTGACGCGGGATGGAACGATAGTCAGGGCTACGTTGTCAAGTTGTGTGTACCTGGTCAAGCTCCAACCATTGTTCTAACGAAGGAAGCTACGGAAGTAGCAGGCGGGAGAGGATCAGCAGGCAGTAGGCAAGTCAGGCAGACAACATCTTCTCTAGCACTTTCGGTAGGTTTACCCGAATTTGCCCGACCTATCTATGCAAGTAGCCGCTCTATCTTTTTGCATGTAAGGTCGTACTGTGGCAATGCATACTTCCATGTTTTAACGGAAGATTCAGTCCGTTTGTACTAGCATGATCGATGAGAGTCGCGAGGACGTCGAGGACTGTCGGTCAAGGAGTCGAAGTATCTACCTAGTGTTGCAGGGCGACCGAGGGGCTTGAGAGCTTACTTGTTGATATGTTGCTCACCCTGCCGTGTGAAGCAGCACTAAGTATAGTTGTAAAACTTATCTGCTGATACTAAGTGTTACCCAGTACCTTGAACAGAGTGACAAGGAAGCAAGCCTACAACAAACCTATCACAGGGGTAGTAGATCTGACGAGAGGCTAAAATGCCTTTTTCCATCAACCTGTGCAACAGCCAGGCAGGCTGCGAGGTGCAGACTAAGTCGATGGCCGGTACGTTGTTCGGCCTATCAGGGAGTAGTTGGGAGCGAGCCGCACGACTGTGTGCATGCCTGCAGGCTTGATTACTACTCAACCTGTATACGAGGCGATCAAAAACGGTTGTGGGACCGTAGACTTATCTGTTGGCCGGTGCGTCGTTCTATTGGTAGAGTTAGTCCGAGGCGAGCTGCAGGATCGCAAGCTCGTCCATAGCTAATGTACTTGGAGTCGCAAGCTTGAGGAAGAGGCGGAGTCCTTTGAGGAGGTTGCTTGCTACGATTTGGGAGGTCGACAAGAGATCCACATTTGGCTATTGGGCTTTAGTTCGGTCAATCTGCTGCGATTCGGCTATCATTGCGGGACCCTTAGGCGCATCAAGATATTGAGGCCCTCTCCTGCGAGTCTGAGCGCACCCCTCTTGTATCTGAGAGACTTAATGATTCTCTAAGTCTATTCCAGTTCTGAGAGGAAGGCGACAGGCGGGATTGCAACTCGTAGGACCGCAGCAAGACGCTGCGGGGAATCAGCCCACCGATTGCGGGAGCTCTGCTGTAACTCAGGAGGAGTTCTGGAGGCAGAGAATTGAAAGGTGACCATTGCTCTCCCTCTATAAACCCAATTATAACCCTTAACTGCACCCCTTGATTTGTTTTGACTGAGTATGTTGCATGCACCCCATATTTGACTTGGGTTTGACTTTCAGGACATAACCCAGAATAAGTAAAGGAATCTATGTGCAATCCCAATTTAAGTTTTTGTTGATTGTCTGAAAACAGATTGAGAAAAGGGTTTGCATCAGGGGGGGGGCTGGGAGGAAGACAGTTTTGCTTGCGCTTGAACGGTTCTTATAGGGATAGGCATTGTTTCTAAGATGAATGGCCTGACTGCTGTGTTTTGTTCTGTTTTCTGAAGTGTCAAGCATTGTTTCTAAGACGAATGACTTGGTCGTTGTATTTATTAAATTTAAGTCAGACATCGTTTCTAAGATAAATGGCTTGGCTGTTTATTTTNAAGCATTGTTTCTAAGACGAATGACTTGGTCGTTGTATTTATTAAATTTAAGTCAGACATCGTTTCTAAGATAAATGGCTTGGCTGTTTATTTTATGGGGTATTGACTGCTTGAACTTTGAGGACCAGAMATTGTTTCTAAGATRAATGGTCTGGTTGCTGTTTATTTTTTGGTGGTTTTTKAACAGTCTTTGGGTCTTGACCCAGGGTACTCTGTTTTTTTAGTGCTGTGAAAAGAGRGTTGAACATTGTTTCTAAGACGAATGACTCCACTCTTTTGGTTGTTTTATTCTGAGGGAGGTTCAAGCCAAAATACTAGCCATTGTTTCTAAGATGAAAGGTCTAAGTATGAGGCCACATAATTTTTATGTGAACAAAGGGGTAAGATTTTTTATATTTCTATATCTATATGCTTATAAGAACAAGGTTAGCCAGACATTGTTTCTAAGACGAATGGTCTGACTATAGCCTTATCACAAATCAAGAGAGTATAACTAAAAGTTATAACTGAAGGTAACTTGGGCCGGTTGAGCATTGTTTCTAAGATGAATGGCTCCGTCCTACGCCCACTTTTGAAAATTAAGTTCAAAGAAGTATATCTGACTTGGCTATTTAAACAGATCGAGGCGACTAAGCATTGTTTCTAAGACGAATGGCTTGGTCATATGCCCAATGAAGAGAAAAGTAGTTGTGCAACCTGTTCGTGTATAACTAAGGCAAAGAGTTGACATTGTTTCTAAGATGAATGGCCTAACTCGATTCCCTATGTAAGCTGGGTATAAAGAGATAAGTCATCGAAAGACTATGAACTATTGTTTGTCAAAGATGACTTGGGTTGGTGAGAGTACTTACCTTTGTGGTTTGGCCTGTATGTGACTGAGTGCGACTACTACTTAGTTTGAGTTTCAGTTTGATAGGTAGTTGCTTTAGTTACTCGCCACATGCTAGAGCTATAGAAGTTAGTTTCAATTTCTGCATTTTCTGAGCTAAGTTTATTTTTACTTCATTCGACATGGTAAGCATTCGAGTCTCAAAGACTTATAATCTCTTAGGACTCTCACACCTCTTCCCAAAACAGACTGTACTTCTCCTCCTTATACCCGACTCTATCATCCACCCGAGAGCAGATCGCACGAATATACCGAAGAGTAGACAGTTCACACCCATTCACATTCACACAATGCAAAGCACATGAGATGTTTCTCACACATCTCTCACACAAAATCATCACACATCAGGATAAAACCACACATGTGAGCATGAGAGTGATCGTCATATACAGGAAATAGTCTTATATCTCTCCACTCAGTATACACTTAGAGGTAGGATATCCTGCCCCAAAGAATCATAGCAAAAGGTAGTCTTGAGCTATATATATACCCAGAGTTGAACAATCCCAACTCAAACTGTCACCGATATCACACAAATGTCATAACCTCTCTGGCCTGGGCCAACTCAAACGGCCTTAATCGCAAAAGACCCGCGTCCCTCGACTTAGAGGAATCTAGGCAAACTTAAGACATATCAAAATATCCACAGGTAAAAACAAAACGCGTTGGGTCTCAATCACTTCACAAGCTAGAGATGACAATAAATCAAATTGCTGTACATTTTCCTCTCTCATATATACAGGCATATAAGCAGGCATACCCTTACAACTCAGGGTAATATGGCTAAGATCGAACCCAACCCCCAAAACACAATATCCACGAGGAGTCAACTATCGCGATCAATAGTCAATTCGGTGCTTCTTAACAAGATCATATCCTCACATGATTTCTTAGTGCATTCAATTATATCCTGAAGCCGTCTTCTTCAATCGCCTCCCCTAACATACTACCTGTACTCAGGGTTCACCCTCATGCTTTGACCGCGTTCAAACTATCCTACCCTTAAGCAATTGGGAGAACCTGGGGGACACTTATTCAATCTGCCTTATGGTCTCGCTTAAGGCTCTACATACACTCATACACACTTGTGTATACACCCTCCCTAACCTATTTAATATACTGTCATGTCCTTATTGGCTAACATGCGACACTGAGATCACACAATTGACTAAGGCGTTATCTTACTTTCAAGTTTGCCTATATACACTTGAATTTTCCTTAGTAAACCAAACCAAAACGATCCACGACCATCCCCTAGCCGACTACCTCCCCGACTACCTTCATAACTGTTACTTGTCAGGGTCTTTTCTCCTTTCCCGCATTCCCCTTGCGGTCTCGCTGGTGCCCATCGCGTCCTCCAGTGCCTCCTCTGCCGCCACCACATCCTTTATTACTGTGTCCTCCATTCTCGCGGCCTCTTCCGGCTTCCTGCCTTTGGCTTCCTCTACCGACCATGTTACTTTGTGTCATTTGGTGTATCGGTGGCTATAATGGTCTCATAGGCAGAGTTGGTCGAATCTGGGCTGCAGGAGGCCTGGGCGACATCATACTCGTTTGTGGGCCCAAACAATTGCCTTGCATCCAGGGCAGATATGGATTATATATAGGCCTTGCCCCACTTGTCCGCATGGCGCCCACTGCCCGTATAGTGCCTGCTCAATCGGCGGAGGCCCCTCCTGTGCTGCTCTGCCTCTCAATTCTCGCGGGGTGGCCCCTTCCTGCCGCGAGCACTGCCCCTTCCTGGCACCTTGGCCCCCCCTGGGCCCGATTCCTCGCCTTCCGCTGAGCCTTCGTCAACTTGGGAGGCTCAGGCTCCCCTCTTACCTTTGTCACCCCCTTTCCTTTACATCCTCGAGGGGTATGACCAGTGTTTCCACAACGATCACATACTATCTTCGCCTGGTGCTCTCGCCACCACCTGCTCTTTTGCTCTCTCCGCCTTGCAGCTGATGATATTTCCACGTTAGTGAGCCCCCTCTTTGAATCAGACGTAATAATAGGCGGGGCCACACCAGGTTCTTGCTCTTCCTTTATCTCAATGAACCCCTTACCTTCATCTCTTTCCAAGGCACAGGCTTGCCCCCTTGGGGTTCTTTTGCAGAGGAGTGACCCTTGACCATCCCTCCTTACCTCTGCTTCATCTTGCACAGCCGGCCCACTCGATGTTCCTCCAGAGGCCTTCCTCTTGCCACGCCTGGCTTCTTCCAGTCGCGTCAATCTCTCTTCTAACATCCCAACTTGCCTCTGTATACCACTCAACTCTCCTTGTGTTAACGCAACCCCGAACTGGCTGCACGGGGCCTTCACCAAGTTCGTCTTCTGCCCTACCCTCCGGAAACCTCATTTTTAGAGAAGCTTCCAGTTCACTCCAGGTCTGTGACTTTAACATGAGAGTATACACCTCCTCACTCAACTCTTCGCAGACGAAGAGCGGCAACATACTCCACATCGCCTTTTCGTCCCACATCTTCGCGAGGCTAAAGTCATGATAGCTGCGTAGGAAGGCAGACAAATCCCTCCCCTGAAACAACAGGGCACGAAGGTCCGGGGGCATCGAGTCGCTCACTGACTCGCACAACAACACTTTACTGAGGCACGTGCTCCTCCAGAGCAGGATTTTGGCAAAACCACTTTCTTCAGCCATGATGCTGGTACCGACCTGATACGCATGACAAGCGATCGATCATCTGGTCACGACGCAAGAAGGTTCGGGACAAACAAAGCTAGTAAAAGTGACTAATACTCAACTTACGCCAACCACCTTCCAGTTTCACAATACAGTCCTAAATTCTAGCTACCCCAGCCCTAACTTAAAGGGGGTATTTCAAACAACATATAGGCAGAGCTTTTTAGAGCCGGCCTTAGGCTGACAAGGATCGAAGCTACAAATACTACTAATCCTCATACTCATGTCACATACGAGACTCACCCTCATACTCTAACCAACCTACCCTTGGCTAGACACAGCGTCCGAGAAAAAAACCTATCCAGGCTAACCTGGATTCTCCTAGGATCTGGTATATACACCTCATGCACTAAAATTCATATATACATACCTCATAACCCATTCGGTATGCCGTCATGACCCTGCTGACTAAACATAGAGCTTTTAGCTCATGCAATCGATTAGCCTGCCATCCTAGCTCTCACATCCCCCTATATGTACAATTATGTGAGAGACACCCCCCCGTGGCAGGATACAAGGCTATTTTTTATCAGCCAGCTATTGCACAAACCTCGTCCCAATCCACAACCTCCTCAGCAGGATCGTGGGAACTCGCATAAGCATCAATTATATTGGTCACGTTCCTGAGCCCTTGGTTATGGGGCAAAAATCTCTGGTCCAGGTACAAACCATATATCAACTCGCACGTGTATCGCACATAACCCCATCCCCGCGCCCTCACAGCGGCTTCTGCTACGACCTCTACCCTTGCATGGCCCCGAAAGCTTTCTCCTACTAAGAATTCAGGCAAGATAACTCGTAATGGGGCTGAAGGAAGTACAAACTCCTTGGCGTGCTTCACCTCTTAAAGCGTCACCACCCGCTCCTCTCCTTCCTAAACCCTACCTCTCGCCCACTTTGCAGCAGCCTCTTCAACTATCCTCAAAGGCCTTGCCAATAGGCTCTCGTGCCCAAGTGCGGACTCAATCCCATGTCTGGCCCAAAATGACGAGGAGGTGTATAAAGTTACTCTCACGATCGCACACTCCTGATTGTCATTAAAACCTGACTCGACCCAGGCGAAGATACCCATATCCACCAGTACGCCCCACCAAGAAGAAATATATTCCCCCTCTTTAACTTGTCTTGGCAAGGACATCTCGAGTCCGCCTTTCCTTTCAACTGGAATGGTCATACTGGGATCTTCCCTAGCATAAGGCATCCTGAGTTGCCTTAGCTTTGTCTGGGTTCTGCCCATCACAGACAAACGTCCAACATACGCCTTTCGTTATCATGTTGACAACCCCTTTCGTCAATCCGTACTTCTTGAAGCCTTGGTCCTAAGTTACCCTTTTCACTATAATTTCTGCTTTCCAGTTTTTACGACCATCCAACTCAGAGAAACTTATAGCGGTAATATATCATAAATAATAGTCCATTCACAGATGTCAAAAATATATAATAATAATAATTCATGGAAAGCGATAAATTACCTTAGCACTTGTCAACAACAGTATTCATATCAATCAAATGCATCACACTCAAGCTAGTCAGTTACCCAGAAGCATATGCAAATACCTCATAACGATGAGCTTATATCAATAGATATAAAGGATAAGATTGCCAACCAATAACATTCTCAAGCATAATAACAACGAAAATATCATACTTTATTCCCCAACTTTGACAGAAGTATACTATGGCGAGGGGCAGTGTAATCCTTTTCAGAATGGATAACATCTTAAATCCCCGAGCTCCGCTCAAGGATTAAGCCTCACCGCTGCTCCCTCCGATTTTAACATTCGTTCCTTGCAGACCCTTGTTGACAAGGAAAGCAACCTCACCACACACGCTTAGGGCTGGTGCCGCCCCGTCCTGTGCTGGTGACCCCACCTGGCACAAAAATAGTTGGGGATTCACCCCCTACCTTTCTGTGACACGTAGTAGCTGCTTCCCTCATATATCAGAGTCTAACCAGGTACAAACACTTTCTTCCTTTTTAGTGGTAATGTAGTTATTTTATCACAAGAGATACAACAACAACACCCCACTGTGGACGAGGAACTTAGTTCCGGCGTGGGTCTCACTACTACTTACAAGACGAAATTATAACTTCTTCAAAGTCATCCTTCATGGGAACAATAACATAGGATTGCCACCTTCTTTAGGACAGACCCTACACATCGACCACTCTGTGAGACAATTCCTTATCCCAATAAAGTGGTCGCTCCATTCACCTCTGAATCCGCATCAGACGTGGATTCTGCGCAATTTCTCTACCCTTCCTTGAAGAGCCATCCAAATACACAAACTTCAATACGCATCCATAAACCAACCAGTTGGACTTGAGACGCTAATATACATCCTTGCAAATATATAAATTCAGATAGGTACTTCAGATAAACAGGTGCATATAAATATCCATGAAAAGGATAACCATCAGATAAAAATTAGCATTGAGCATATATTCTCACATAAACAACCCTTAAACGTGCTTATTTATAGTAAGATTTGAGCCAAACTCCATATAAATTCAAGTGGATGGTCCAAACCTGGCAAGGCTCAAGCAAAAGTTTAACATTACCTACATCTCGCTACCCTAACGAAAGTAAGCGGGATGGTCTACTAGATAGCCCTCTCACTATTACTCTAATTACCTCTAGGGTCAGATACCACCTTTGTAGAGAAGACATCATACATATCTACTACCTCCAGTAATCCTTGCTATTAAAGCCATAATATATTACCCATCACATCAGTCTATCACTCTATACGTCTAATTCAAACACGTCGGTCAACGAGTGACAGACCTCACTCCTTTCATAATCACATAGTTTAATCACCCAGTTAGAACCCAGACTCAAGCATCTCCGTTCATTCTCCTAAAAAGTTTTCAGCTTTTCTTAACCCACCTCTCCTCGAAGTGTCCCCATGACTTCCAATCATAACACTTAGGAGAGGATCCATACTTTCAACCTTTGGCAAGAAGAGGACCCTCTAACTCATCCCTGACCCCATTCTAATACAAACATATCACCGTGCTATCCCAACCACTCAGATGACTCTTACAACATTAAAAAAAGGTATCTCATATGACCATTCTCACAATAGTCATACCTCACCTTAACCATATCTGGTATGCAAAGCGTCGTCCAAAGCCTGCCCACCATCGAATCAAGAGAAATACCAACTCCAACTACCATCATACTAGTTAGAGTCGGTAAACGCAGAACCAAAACACTTATCTCAATCGTGCCACCCATACTCCGTTAATCAAAATCGGGTCGCATTAATCAAAACCACGCCGCACAATCAACCCTCGTTTCATGCGTTATCCAATATCATCTGCAACCAACCATTCTGTCTAAATCATTCAATAAAGCAGAAGTGGTTATTTCGCCAGGATCATCAGCCTTCCTCGAACCTAGGCTTGATCTTTAAGGACCTCTTAGTCTTGCGACACTTCCTGCAATAGCCAAGATATCAACCAATCGCTCATATAAGTCTAACAAAGATTTCTCACTTTAGCCTATTTCTCACTTTCGCATACTCGGATGTCGTTCCACCAGGGACAACGGTAGAGAAGCGTTATCCCCGGCAACGACGCCACCTGTCGAGCGCATCGGTCCAGCACCACACAAGGCAGCGCGGGACCCTTTCGGCCACGTCATGCAGGAGTTGGTCTAAATCCTCGTCGCGAATATACATGGAGCTTCCGCAAGCCGCTCTGGCCGAGTGCGCCAGCCATACCTCCCGCGAGCCCCTACGACAGGATAGGGCCTACGAGAGGCACGACTTACCTCCACCTTACGGGAGCTGTCACCTCCCTTCGGTGGGCGTATCCCCACCGAGTTACCAGTCCACAATACGGAAGCTGATCAGTTGCAATCGCAAAGGTGGACCAGCCGAGGGCGTTTCTCGTTCGCTGTAGCATAGGGGGTACGCGCGGTCCACGCCTCTATCGGACCCGCATGCGAACCGGCTCACTGGAAAGGTTGAAATCCCAAGCGCGGCTCGATGTCGATCGACTAGGACGTATCCCACTCACCACGCATACACCACTCTAAAGAACATAAAAATAAACACACACACACACGCGCACATACATATACATATATTGAACGACACTGAACAACAACGTGACAACCCTCCTAGTCCCTTAGTAGTCATCCCATAACTCTTTGATGCGGAAATCGGATGGGCGTCGCGTGCGAAACTTAGTATAAAACTGCGCGGACGGAGGACTAACTCATATCGACTCGCAATGCAAGCGTACGCAAGCGGTCGCAGTGATGGCGTACTATGTAGTACTCATGCTCATGCAGTCCTCTTTAATCTCGACGGTCGCATTCGACACTCAAGTGTCGGCTGACACGCGCCTTGAAGGTTAATCTCTCGACGTTGGACAACCGCCAAGTGCGGTTGAGGACCACACCCTCTTCTACACCCTGCGGAGAGTGGGTGGTACACAGGTTCATACATGTGGTGGCTATCGTCTTTTGCTGCCCTGGAGACCAACTCCATCATCTAGGGCCTGGAAAGAAGTCAAGGGGTTTGACTTTGACAACTGTCACGGACTACAACGTCCAACTATATAATTCTAAAAAGCAAAGGATAAAAGAACATCTTCCTTTTCTCTCAGAAACATAATCTATTTAACCTTTACGCGCGGTCACTGTAGACCGCACGAAAGACTCAAAATATATATATTTACATGTATATAGAGGGTTATTTATATAGGATGATCACTTCTCACAGTCACAGTGGGACTCCTCTTAGCAATATATATGTATATATATCGTCACAAATAGAATATATATGTGTGTGTGTGTGTGTGAGCACATGCAGTCAAATCCAAACTACATGGGATCAACTTCAACCATTCCCTGCACTCATACCCCTTGTTTTCGCCATGCAAGCCTCACTCTTGTGCAACTCCTCAAAATAAAATACTCAGTATTTTTCTTTAAATGACCATTCAAATAAAGTCCGGGCAAAAACACAACAAAACAATTCAAAACACAAGGCTAAAGCCTTTAGGTTGAGTGGCAAGAGTGGAAATGGAAGAACGCATATCTCGCTCGCTTCTAGACGAAATCGAGCGAGGGAGGACTCATAACGGGGGGTTTTGGGTCATGGCGACCCCGTTTCTGATCTCAGATTTAGTAAAAAGTTAGTAGAAAAAAAACTCGGTAGTAAAAGTGTTGCGTGAGGATGTCGAGGAGAGTGGAGATGGCGAGTTAGAAGTTAGTTGATTCGTTGGTTACTATGGTGGGGTTAAGTGAGGGGAGTAGTATTTTGGGTACCTGATGACAGGCGAATCCGGTGGTAAGCCTGAATTTCAGGATCGGTGGATGAGTTTCGTGTGACAGATATTAAAGGTTGCACCTAGGGGAGAGTTTTGAAAATGAGCTGTATCTTTCTACGTATAGGGGAAGGTTCATTCTCGTTTCACCTATTTTAGAAGGATCAGACTTTGACCTGTCGTGATGTACTTCAACCCATTACTGCAGTCAATTCCATTGAGATCTTCGTGATCTGGGATTACTCGCCATCGAGGAGTTGCTCGCACTGTTATTACTTGTTTTTGACCAATTCGTCATCAACGTTTTCGGCGTTCACCTTTGCGTGGGAGTGTGGACTGATCATCGAGGTCGTGCAGTCCATGCTTAGCCAGGTGAACGTGCTACTCATGACGATAGTACGCCTGCCTAGTGGTGTTGATCATGGCATTTGCACTCGGTCATCATGGAACACGGTTGAGGTCATCGTGATCATCACCAATACCATACCTTCATTTTCGACTGTGACTATAGCTCAGGCTCTTTGTTTCAGCTATGACTGTGGCCCGTATTAATAACGCTTGAATGCACCAAGCCACCTAAGCGGTCTAATACATCCAAGAAAGAGAGGAGGAGTCGGCACATACTTGTTCTTTGTGGAGACTCGAATGAACAGAGTCGGCAACTGCCCTTGGTTGTTGAGATTGCATGCTTGGATGTCACATAGTTGCAGTGGAGGTCGGCCTTAGCTAGGTCTACAACTATCCTAGTTGCTGCAGTTGTGCTTCGGCGGTGCTGCTGACTTGGGATTGGTGCTACTTCTTCAGACGGGTGCGGCCACGCAAGAGGTATAGCTACGTGCAAGAGGTATAGCTACGTGACGAGGTCATCACAACTGCTATGCACCAACGCTGTGCAAATACTGTATGTACCCCTTGCAGTACCGGGTTGTGCACACAGTGAGTTGTTGTGTTTTTTGTTGAACTACGTTGCGATGTATAGCTACCACTCATATTGCAATGCATAAGTGTTGATCAATGGAGTGCTCTAGTGCGTGTGGTCGCTATAGGTCCGCAAAAACACTTGCGATATATTTACTGGACAGACACCACACTTTCATCGGGATTTCTCCACTAAAATTGTGACTCGCGTTGAATGGCACGCTGCCAAAGGGGGGATATCGTTACAAATTGGTGGTTCGTCAAAGGAGGCTGTTCAACAATTTGACTACAATTGATCAAGTTTCTGGACGCTTTTGGCCATCATTGCAGAGCCCTCAAGCGAATGAAGGTTTCAAGACCCTCTCCTGAGATTTGAGTTTGTCCCCCTCCTGTATCTTGAGAGTCTGATGCCCCTCATTTTTCCCTTCTTACTATAAGTATAGTCCCGTTCGGACAGGAAAGCGGCTGGCGGGATTCCAACCCGTAGGACCGCAGCAAGACTCTGTGGGGAGTCTGCCCACCGATTGCGGGAGCTCTGCCGAAACTCAGGAGTTTTGGAGGCAGGGAACAGTCAGGTATACCTTTTTCTGTCTGTATGAACCCTTTACTTCCCTGTTTGACTGTCTCCTTCTAGTTTTGACTGATTGTATGCATGTGTTCCCCTATGACTTTTGTTTCCTTTTCAGGACTCAATCAGACTGAATGAGAATAATGTGTGAGAGTGAAGTTTAAGTTTCTTTTTTATTTTGACTGAAAGCAGATTAAGGGATGAACCGGGGGAAGGTGGGAGGAAGGTAGTTTGCATCCATTTGACTGGGTCAACCAAGGACTTGGCATTGTTTCTAAGCTGAATGGTCCAGGGCTATGTTTATTTGGTTGTTTTCTAAAGGGTCACACATTGTTTCTAAGATGAATGACCTGGTTGCTCTGTTTATTTCTGAGTGTTTGTTTGGCTGAAAGGTTTAATCTCTGGTTTTATTACTGAGGGAGAATTTTTTGTCTAAGGCTAAGCATTGTTTCTAAGATGAATGGTTTAGCCTGAAGCCACACACATAAGTATAAACTGAGTGTAACAAAAAATACTTTATTTATATTTGCATACGAACTGACAGTTGGACATTGTTTCTAAGCTGAGTGGTCCAGCGCTAAGCCATATCACTAAAAAAAGTAGGAAAACTACTGAATATAATTGAAAGTAATCTGGGCAAGCTGAGCATTGTTTCAAAGCCGAATGACTCAGTCCCCTGCTCATATTTTCACTTTTTTTTTAGAACAAAGTCATAAATTATTAAACTTTGGATATTAAACAGTTCAGGGCGTCTAGACATTGTTTCTAAGCTGAATGGTCTAAGTCATATGCCCAAAGAAGAGAAAAGTATTTGTGCAATCTGTTCGTGTATATACTAAGGCATGCTAGACATTGTTTCTAAGTTGAATGGTCTAACACCATGCCATATGTAACTAGGGTATGAGGGATAAATCATCTGAGCGTTTCATGAACTAATCTATGAGGATTTGACTTGAAGACTACTGAGAATACTTACTGTTGTGGTTTGGCCTTGCATGTGGATGAGTGAGATTACTATTTAGTCTAAGTTTCAGTTTGATAGGTAGTTGCTTTAAATGCTCACCATGTGCTAGAGCCATGGGAGTTAGTTCAATTTATGCATTGTCTGAGCTAACTTTCTTTTATTTATGTCAATTCTTGCATTTTCTTTGATCATTTGTTATACTTGGGTTTGTATAAATCTTGGTCAGTTACTTTCTCTACGGGAAGCGCTGCCGAAATTTCTACAAATCCAAGGAGTTAGTCAAATTTGACTTTCAAAATTTAACTTTTTATCTAAGTTTATATCTGACTTAATAAGAATCTGGAAAACCTTCTTTTCTAGGGGAAGTGCTGCCCAAATTTTTATTAATTCAGGGAGTTAGACAAAATTTGACTTTGGAAAGTCGAGATTCTTTTATATTTTGAACTTAACTTTATATAAATCTTTGGAAAACTACTTTCCCTACATGAAGCACTGCTGAAATTTCTACAGATCTAAGGACTTAGTTAAATTTTATCTTCACAGAACTCAAGTTTTATTTCGAGTTCTTATCTGACTTGGTATAAATCTGAGAAGTCTACCTTTCTAAAGGAGATGCTGCCCAATTTTTTACTAATTCAGGGAGTTCGACAAAATTTGACTTTCTAGAGTTGTGTAGCACACCGAATATGTTCAGAGTTTTTCCGAATATCCGAACATGTTCGGGTGTTCGGCCGAACATATTCAATGATTTTTTACTCGAGTTTGGTTACGAATTTGAACATACCTCCAAGGCAAAAGTTGTTTGTATTATTATTTTACATCACACATATTTTTTTTTCAGATTGTTTGGAGAACTCTAAATTTTTTTTTTATAAATATTTTTATATTAGAGTTCAGAGAGTTTCGACGCTCGTTCGCGTTTGGTCCTAAACGTTCGGGTTCGGTCACCGAACCCGAAAATTATGCTACACAGTTCTAGAGTTAGAGATTGTTTCAACTTTCATATTTGGGTTGGTATAAATTCTGAGAAGACATTTTTCCTACGGGAAGCGCTGTCGAGAATTATATTATATTATGACAGGTGACGATTATGACGATCCATCTTGAATAGGGGAGATTTTGCCAAAAGTTTACCTTTCTTTGGACACTGGCTGAGGGTGGACTTAGACTTAGTTAGCAGAAGAATTTTGAGTGAGATTATGATATGGAGATTATTCTTCATGGACTTATAGGTTTAGCTTGGGGATTGGTCTGTCATGTGTTACAAGTCCTCTTGATTCAATTCATGATTGAACTAGTTCCAACTTGATCCCACAAGGATCCTCTTCTGTTATCACTGATAACATGTTGGTTGGTTGATCGTCAACTCGTTGGTTCACGACATAACTTTGCTTACACCTGTACCTCAACTTGATGCCTTAGCCCTGAAATTTGATATGTTTCTTTGAGGGTTTTAACCAGACTTTTTTGTTGTCATTATAAAGAACTTATGAGATTTTATGGAAAGTTTGACTATGACAGGAGCTTGAGTGTGTAAGGCGTGGTGTGAGTTACAAAGAAGAGTAAAATTGACCACATTGGTGTATGGCAATGCGACGTTCGTTTGCGCTTATGTTTTATACATGTTAGTGTCTTGGAGCCTGTCTACGAGTCTTACTTTGGAGGCGGTGAGAATGACAACCATGTGTCGCACGATCTGTATACCTGATGGGTTTATGTTTCCCTTTCTTTATTTTACCTCGAGTTTTGATTTGATATATGAGTATTGAGATGATTGATTAATCTATTTATTGATTTTTCTTGTTAACTTTCATAGTTGGATGTTGATGTCTGTGGTAGCCATCAAATTCAAACCCCTTGATCTATCTCCAGGCCTTGGATGATGAAGCTTACCTCCAAGGCCTCGAGAGACGACTGCCACCACACGTATGAACCTGTGTACTACCCACTCTTCGCAGGGTGCAAAAGAGGGTGTGGTGATAAACCGCCTTGGCGGTTGTCTAGCGTCGAGAGATTAATCCCTCAAGGCGCGCGTCAGCCGACAGTCGAGTGTCGAACGCGACCCTCGAGACCATCGAGGATCGCGTGATTATGGGTACTATAAAGTACGTCATCATTGCGACTGCTTGCGTACACTTGCATTGCTAGTCTATATGAGAAAGCCCTGCGACCACGCGATTTTTATATCAAGTCTCGCGCGCATCGCCTAACCGATTTCCACATCATAAGGTTATAGGATGGCTACAAAAGAGACTAGAAGTGTTGCTGTGTTGCTTGTTCTGTGTCGTTCCGTGTGTGTGTGTGTGTGTTTTATTTTTATGTTCTACGTGTGGTGATGCGTCCTGGTCGACCGACCACGAGTCGAGCTTGGGACTTCAGCCCCTTAGTGCGTCGGTTCATATACGGGTCCGATAGAGGCGTAGGACCTCGTGAACTCCCTATGCTACAACGTACGAGAAACGCCATCGGCTGGTCCACCTCTGCGATTGCAACTGATTAACTTTTGTACCGTGGATTGGTAGCTCGACGGGGATACGCCCACCGAAGGGAGGTGACAACTTCCGCAGTGGAGGTAAGTTGTACCTCACGTTGGCCCTATCCTGTCATAGGGGTTCACGAGAGGTATGGCTGACGCACTCGTCTGGAGTGGCTTGCGGAAGCTTCATGTGTATTGTAACGAGGTAAACCAACTCCAGCGTGACGCGGCCGAGAGGGTCCAGCACAGCGTGGGACCGATGCGTTCGACATCGTGGCGACACAATAACAACCATAAGACATATAAAATTTAATTTGATTAAATTGACGACTCATCTAGGCTACCAGAGCGGCCCGGGTCCACTTGCCCGGCCGGGCCAAAAAGATATTACAAAATAAAAATAGTAAAAATAATTTTTTTTCTTAAATTTTTATTTTAAATTTCGTAAAGAATTTCAATGTGACCCTGAGGCAAAAGTTGTTCAATTTATTTTTCTGCATAACATCCTTTGTTTTTCGTTTTTTTTTTTTTTTTTTTTTTGCCTGGGATCTTCTCTGATCCCTGCACGGTCGGGCCACTTGCGAAAATAGGGTGATCCGGGCGTCCCGGCTGGTAGCCTAGCGATTTACTTATTAAACAAAAAAAAAAAATCCGATTTAGTAAATTCGAAATATAACATGTGTTGTGTCTTTCCTCGTTTCTTTGAATACAATTTCGATACCGAAAACTTTTCGTTATCAACTGCAAGGGGCTTACAACATTTAGTTAAATTAACAAAAAAAAAACAGGTACACACAAGAAATATGGAAATCGACATAGAAACATAAGTTCATGTTCATGTTAATACTAGAAGATTAATACATAGTGTTGCATCAATTTATAGAGAATTTCATTATTGGTATATTTAAGAGGCGTATAAAAAAAAAAGTTACACATGTGAAGCTGTATTATTCAGAAAAGCAGGGTGTAGTCGCTAGGGAAATGAGTGTAATCTGGCGGCCTGACACAAGCTGAAGAGACGGCCCCATGCCCAAAAGTTTGCAGTTCTCAAAACACATTTATCATTAACCCTGTGTAGTTAATCCCCTTGAAACAAGGCAATCGATGTTGGCAGACCTTCTAATGTCCAGTAGGACGCTAGAACCATTTTCCAGCAGGTGTTGCTCCCCATCAATATATTGGAGTACATTAAAAAAAAAAAAAAAATGCGCACCTAAATAAATAAATAGCAGTATTAATAAAGGAGTGTTTCTAACATCCCATACGACAATGCTTTTATCACTTTCATTCGCGAACAACTGAATTCTTGAAATCTAGACCTTCCACTAGTACTGATAAGTTAAAAAACTTAAGACCATTCACTTATCATATTCAATATTATTTACTATATTAGTATATTCACTTATAAGAACATTGATATGAGTCGAACATTGATATAAGCCGTTTAAATAATGTATGTAAGAAAAACAAGGAGTCAAATTAAACTTTTATATACTTAAAAACAAAAAACAAAAAACATTCGAAGCCTCGAAAAAAAAAAAAAAAAAAAGGCCGATGAATTTTCACAATAATTACAAGCAGTTAAAAACTTATCTACTTTTTAAGTTTTTATGGTAATATGTCGCAAAAAAAACAGCAAAAAAGAAGCATACTCATTTAGATAAATAAAAAGTTGTGTTTCCCGGTGAACGTGTCCGCGCCTCTCTGCGTTCGTGTTGCGAACGTGTTTGGGCGAACATATATATTTTTTATAATATATATGCTTGTAACTCACGTTTGACTCCGAATTTGAGCATGAGTGCAAGACAAAAGTTGCTTATATTATTGTTTTACATGACATATATTGTTTTTCAAAATTTTCTGAGTTTTTTTTTTTTTTTTAATGTTTGCGTTCGGGGAGTTTTGAGCGCTCGTTCATGTTCGGGCGAACATGTTCGCATTCGCCCTTGAATACGAACACGATGCTACACAGATATGCTTTACCATTTTCATAATTTCTCACAGCAAAATATCAAATTATCCTTCGACCTAACTTTGTTTTTTTTTTTATGGTGAAAATATTTTTATTCAATAAAATTGCAAGTCAACCATCAAGCATAATATAATATATGATGAAGGTATATATATATATATATACATATATATACATATATATATACATATATATATATATATATATATACATATATATAAATATATACAGGGTCACCAACCCGTACGTACGGACGTCCCCGGGCAGACCTCCGTACGTACGGGCGTCCGGGGTCCCGTAAAGGGTCCGAACCCGACGGCGTTCGGCCCCCGCCAAAAATGATTTCGGGGCCTATAAATATATTTTTTTTCTGAAGTTGTTTTTATGATTTCTCTATGACGTGAGGTACATGCCTGTAAATTTTCAAGTCATTTGGCTAAGCCAAATAAGAATTAAAAATCGTTTCAAGTCATTTGGCTAAGCCAAATAAGAATTAAAAATCGCCAAAGATGGCGGTGTCAAAACGTGCTCGCCCAGGTATTTTTTCACTTTTTGCTTTTTGTTTTCACTTTAGTTCGGGGTCTAAACAATTTTATTATTTTTTGAAACTTTTTTCGTGGGTTTTGTATTATGTGAAGTACACATCTGTAAATTTTCAGAGGATATATCTATGCCAAAAAAAAAATAAAAAATCGCCAAAGATGGCGGTGTCGAAAACATGCTCGCGCACTCACTAAATTTAATTATCTTTTTATTTTTATTTATTTTTATTATTAGTATTTGTTTTTCGTATTTTATTTTTATTTCAAATTTGGTAAGGAATTCGGATGTAATGCTCAGGAAAATCTTGTTTGATTTAGTTTTCTCCATAACATATCTTTTTTTTAGAATTCTTTGATTTATTTTTATTTTTATTTTTTTTAATTATTTTTTTGGGTCCGCGTTCGGCCCGAATGGCCGAACGCATCCCCAAGGGGTCCCATACGTTTCTCTTATACACATCTAGATGTGTATAAGAGACAGTACATATAGTTTTCCATTTGGTGTGGGTGAGTGATAGTCTACTTTGATTTTGGTTAAGGTAGATTATCATTTACAGTGTAATCAGTGAGGGGATTCTGCAGACTGTTGAGGGTTCAGCCTCCTGATGAGTCGGTGAAACTCTGACAAAACAGTTTGTCACAGCCCCTCGTTTGTTGTCCTCTTCTCTCTCTCTGCCAACGGTTTACCGGACAGTTCTGTTTGTGACGATATATATATATATATATATATATATATATATATATATATATATATATATATATATATTTGTAAACTTCAGTAGGGCCCCATTTTGAAGACTCCAATTTATTGTTGGGGAGCAACACCTGTTTGAAAATGAGTCCAGCGTCCCAACAAAATCAATGGATACCCTCCATCGAAGATGGCATCGATTGACCTCAGGTATGAGAGGACTAACCGCATTCTTTTCTTTTTTTAACTTAAGTACTAGTTGGGGGACTACTTGGAGGAGGTGATATGAGCGCCCTCCCTGAATAGGTCCATTAACGGTTGCTCTATCTATTGGTGGGGATCTTCACCTACCGAAAATCAGGCCAACGCCCCTGTGGACATGAGTATGCATCGAGAAAATCAATGTGAATAAGAATCTTACTCAATATGTAAAGACTAAGTGACGAGATACCTTCTGTACCTCCTCGCTGTGGTAAAGGGCGCCAAGTCTACGCTAGCTATCTCTAGTACATTTTGCTTCTCGCCCCCTTTGGATCCCGTTCCTCAAAGCCCTAAACCCTGGATCCCCTTTCCTCCCAATACCTTAGACAAAAAAAACAAAACATTTTATTATAAGCCAAACCAGCTTCGCTCTCCACAATACACTTGAATGGGAGGGGGAAGGGGTTCGGGAAGTCTGAGAGGGGTTGGAGGGGAATCGAAGGATCAAGTGATGTCCAGTCATGGAAGATAAAGCAATAGTCCCTGATCACATCCCGTTGGTTCTCATCCTACCCCTCTTGCTCCCCCCATTCCATTTCGCTTCCCCTAATTTCCTTTAATTCCCCCCCCAGCCAGCAACCACTGAATTGTCCTATGTTCTGGTAGATTTCTTTCTTGGAGTGTAAACATTCCATCCGTTTTTTCCCATTGTCTTGTAATGTGTGATTGTATTTTCTGTTTGATAGAGTTTATGAATTCCGTCGCATCCATCCGCACCCCTTCCACTTCATGAGTGCAGCGTCTTCACCGTAGGGCCCAAAGGACTGTCCGCCTTCCCGTTTTGAAAAGGTTTTGTGAGAAGGTGTTGGTCTGGTCGGGTTTCCAGGTCTCGCAGAGCAGTGCTCTCCAGTCCCATGGCCAGGGCTGGGCCGTGCCCAACTGGTTCCATATCCGGTCGTACCACCTCTAGAGCCATATGGCCCCGGGATATTGGAGGAATATGTGCTCTATCGTCTCCAAGATTTTCCTGGCCAGAAACGCAGTAGTGCCAATTTTGCATCTGCGTGTAGCCAACCCCATCTGCTCAAGGGAGGATCTGTCGATGATCCAATCATTGGTCGACAGACACCAGTGATCCACATGCCATTGTCGTGAGGGGACCTTCGCTGGCTCCACCCTCATGGTGTGGAACCATTTAATTGGCTGTAATATTTCCCTGCTCACATTGAAGCCCCTCATCCAACGGACCTCGACCTGGTCCTGGAGATTGACCCTTGGTATGAACATCCTACATGTGGATTTGATAAATAGGGCATGCAAGGAACAACGTGTCTTTCCTCGTCCCAACTGTTTTGTCCACATCTAGCTGGCCGAGTCCAAAGGCGGTTGTGAAATTGAGGTGTCAAATGTGAATGTCTGCCATCGGTCCTTGTGATGGAGAACCCTAATCTTGAACAGCTGGTTGAACAGCTGGTTGGTAGTGAGTCACCTTGTCTGGTCCGGTTAGATCCTTTGCAGTATGAAATTGTGGCCGAATCTAAACAAACGAATGAGAATCTCCTCGTTCAAGTGTTTGTTCACGACGTTGTCAATCATACTAGGCTCATCCCTTACGGCTACCCAGTCGCTTTACTGTAGGTCTTAGCCTTTTCGAAGGATCCGAACCGAGTCCAGTGATCATCTCAGTTGTTCCAAGTGCCTTGTCCGAGTGGTGGCAGTAAAACAGTCCTAGCGAGATGTCCAGTGGGGAGCGTCATTCCTTTATTGTCTGGCCCTGAGGTCCCCTACTCTGAAGTTTCCTTTTCTGACTCATCCTCGCCATGGGGAGTGCATGCAGTGGAGGACCCTCCCTCGGGTATCCATGATCCATCAGTCCTTAAATAGAGGTCGTTGACACACCTCCCATCTCTCTAGGGGGGGGGTTATATGGTAGGAGCAGCCGACGCCAGGTTTCCAGGAAGTTGAACCAGAGGGGGTCCTTTCTCAAATCTTCCCTCGCTGCCTGGGCCAAAAGGATATGGGTTGGCAGGCAAGTCGGATTGCCTTCGTGGAATTGATCACACTCTGTTTTCCCGCCATATCATGAGATCGGTTATGGGTGGGACTGCGGGCGCTAATCTCACTATTTGTTTTAGGGCCAAGGTTGTCCATGGGGTCTGTGGGCTGAAAAGCAGGCGTTTGGCCCATTTGAATGGTCGATGCCATAGCTTGTGTGGTTGAGTCAATGATTCCAAGTCCCCCTTTGGATTTAGGTTGCACCACAAATTGCCACACCCCCCTACTGCGGACATTGTTGAGTTTGTGGTTGCCTCGCCAAAGGTGGGCAGCTATTTGTCTATACAAGGTGCGAAGGGCCGTTTTGTCCAATTCCCACACCGCTAACCTGAACCAGAGGGACACTAAGATCACATTGTTGATGATAATGCAGCCTAGAAGGGACGTATGTTTGTCCATCCAGAGGGCAATCTTTTCCAAGGCCGGTTGGGAAATTCCTTCATTGTTAGTTGTTGGTTTGCCCTCTGCTGTTAGGGAAACCCCTAAGACCTAGCTGGGGGTTTGCATAGGGAGCCATTTGACTTGTGGTTGACGCGAGGGTCTTACCCTTGGCGGTGGATCCACCATCCAATGACTTTGTTGCCCCAATCGATCCTCAGGTCAAATAAGGTGCAAAACTGGTCCACCATGTGTTGGACCTCTTCTAGGTTCTCATGTGATGCTTCCACGATGAGGGAGAGGTCGTCCGCAAACATCGAGCAAACGGGAATCGTCTCCTCGGGTATGGAGGAGACCTAGATGCGCTTGATATCCCTGTGGATTCACAAGTTGGCCACCAAAACTTTAATTATGATGACGAAGAGAAAGGGGGTTATTGGGTCCCCTTATCTCACCAACCTCTGTAGGGAGGTGGGTGGGGCCAGATTTTCGTTAATTACGACATGTATCGTAGCATTGGCATGCAAAATTTCTACCGATCTGCGGAAGCATAGCCTAATGTTTCGTTTTTCGAGACACTTGTCTAGGAAAAGTCGGTCCACATCGTCATATGCTTTCTGAAAGTCACAAAAGATTAAGATTGCGTTATGTTTTGGCTAGCGGCCGTGACGAGTATCTGGATTAGGTGGATGTTGTTTTGGATATTCCTACAGTTCATGAATCTTGTTTGGGATGAATTATGACCTCTGCCATCACCTTTGACATGTGGTTAGCAAGTGCCTTGGCCACCATCTTGTAGACTACCATTAGTAGCGTGATGGACAGATAGTTCCGAATATTAGATTCCCCCCCTCTTTATAGAATAAGGTCAGTACCTCTTGTTCCGCAAACTCCCCCATCGTCCAGGACGTCAGCCTGCATGGTAAAAGTCCATCAGATCTTGGGGGAGGTTCCATAGTTGCCTCCCATAACGCTTTGGGGAAGTCATCAATCCCAAGGGCCTTTTCCTCTTCCATTCGCAAGAGGGTTATCCACACCTCCTCCTTGGAGAGGGGCATGTCCAACATTTCCCGCTGCTGTTCTATAACCAGCTTGGTTAGGGGGGAAATAAATTTGTCAATGTCTCTCTCGCGCTGAGGCTGAGGCATATTACTACATTCTGACGTGAATAGTATCTGATAGAAGTCCCTAGCGTGTGGAGGTGGCCATCTGTTTTGTTCGGGGGCCCACTAGAGCCTCAATGATTGACCTCTCTGATCTCGGCTTGGCCATCGCGAAAATCTTGCATCCATAGATCCCTCCGTATGGTGGTGCCGGAGTTTCCCCCAAATTCGTGTGCCTTGCCAACGATATTTCATATGGGTGAGCAGTTGGTTCTCTAGGTCCCAAATTTCCTTGGCCAGGTCTCCAATTGGATTGTATCCTCTCAAGTATCCTTCAACTGTTGTAGGTGTTGTAGAATATGGTGTAGGCTAGTGTCTGCGTAGTGGCATTGTGCCACTAGCAGTTTGGAATATTCATTTCATTTGTGGCTGACAAGCACTAACTCGTTTTTTAGCCAGAGTATGTCATGTTCCCTCTGGTCCTGCCAGAAGGACCATACATCCTTTAAATATCTTTTGAAACCTTCTAGACTCAGCAAAGATGTGTTTAGAGTGTAGAAGCCCCGACTTTGGTCCAGCTTCCTCCTAAAGGAGAGTACTATTACGCACGTGTCGTGGTCTGCTGTGGGGACATCCTTTAAATATCTTTTGAAACCTTATAAGACTCAGTAAAGATGTATTTAGAGTGTAGAAGCCCCAACTTTGGTCCGGCTTCGTCCTAAAGGAGAGTACTATTACGCACGTCTCGTGGTCTGCTGTGGGGGAACACTTCTGCAACCTGCAGCGCCCCCTGCAGGTACTCAAAACTGAGGATGAGGTCAATACGGGATTTTGAGGCCCTGTCCATTCGATTCTTCCGAAACTCTTATGTGTTGGGTTGGGTATGACCCCTGAAAGTGTCGTAGAGGTTTAAGGATTGACAAAGGTTCGCAATTGTTTGCTCATCAATTTCTACGTAAAAGGGGCATAGGGAGGGGACATGAAAACGGTCTAAATGGCGGTCCGGGGCAATGTTGAAATCTGCCGCCAATACCGCCATAGTAATTGAGATTCCAACTGGGAGCTTGGTTTTGAGGGATTCCAAAAAGACTTGTCGTTCCCTTTCTGTTTGCGGCCATAAACACACAGGATGTTGATCACCTCTAGCATGGCCAGGAGGTAAACCCATTGGCCTTCCATTTGGTATGTCGCCCAGTTCAACGGTTTTATCCCTGGGCCTGTGGGGAGCCATATGGCTACCCCTGCACTACCCGGTCTGCGTTCACATGCTTGGTAGGCCTAATGGGGCCATATCTCTTTTTGGATATGGTTGTGCTTTGTTGTGTTCATGAGATGGATTTCTCTTGCATGCAGATTGCGTCTGACCACTCTTTCCCCTCTACCCCCTTCAATTGATCATATATGGCTTGTCTTTTAGGTTGTTTTGCTATAGCTAGGCTGTTAACATCGAGAGACAGCAAATCTAGATCAACTGCTCTCTTTTGCTGGCTCTACTCTTTGTCTTTATTATATAAAGCCTCTATCATATTCATTTCTTTCATCTTTTAATTTACATCGTAATCTAGTGTTGTGCATTTGGCTGTTTTGTGGCTTTAGAGGCTTTCCCAGGGGCCTTCGTCCAACAGACCCCCTTTTTTGAGGATGTTGTTCAATAGGAGTTTGGCTAGGATCATGGTGACGTCTGGCCCTGACCAGAATTATCCTCCTTTTATATTTGACTATGGCAGGTCTTTCAACGTGGTTTGGTTGAGCCATCTCGGGCCTCTTTAACCCATGGAGTCATATTAGAGATAAATGTCCCTTTCCACCAACCTATGTGCCTCACAGGAGAGTGTGAGGGCGGTGTTGTCCCTTCAAGGGAGTTATAGTTGGATGAAGTCGACAGTCTCCCTCTTCAGGCCAGATTTCCCGGCTGCCAGGAGAGGATGTACCAGTCCATCCCCTTGGTCGTGATCTCTCCCTATGTGTTGTTAGAAGGAGGCGACAATGCCACTTCCCCAAGTCCCCTCATTGCATTGAACGGGGAGGATCACGATCCTTGTACGGGAAAATGCCTGTTCACCTTGCTCTTTAGTTAGCAGGTGCCGGATCTTTTGGCGCTTGTTGGTCAGTTCCAAATTCGGGGTCTCAAGAGGAGGGTCTGGTTGTGGGGAGGGGGAAGCCTCCGGTCCCTGGACCCTTGCTCGCAGGGCTAGCCCTGGCACAAGTATCCGTTGGGTTCCTCACTGCCTGTTCCTGAGCAACTTTCTATTCCTAGAGGTTTTTCTATAACGGGTCCTGAAACTAGGTATTTCCCATGGACCTTTGTCTCGGTTCCGTTTGGTGTGTGTTCCTTGCGACCCGACAGGCTCCCGTTTTCCTTTCTTCACTTTTGCGTTGACCTCAACTGTCCCCCTAGGCATTTCCATTTGCATACCTGTTTCCCCTTAAGCATCATCAGCTGCTGTGTCCTTCAGTGCCTCAAGTGTCCTGGTTGCTGCATTACCTTCCGCAAAAAACCTACTTTCTATTTGCTTTTGCCAGGTTTTGTGCTCCCTGTTGTTGCCCGTTTTCCCCACCTTCCTCTGGGTTTCTCCCTTTTTTTGCTTCCCTTTCACTTCCACTGTACCTTGGTCATCCCCTGCACACCCTGGGGTGGTCGCCAAGTTTTATTGTGCGGTCCTGACTAATGAGTCAATTTCCCGAGTTGTTTTCTGTTCCAGCTGTTGGTGTAGCGAACTTCGATGTTGGGGGTTGGAACTGTGTAACCGCTATTGCCAGTAGGCCCCTCTAGCAGACCTTGTGCCATTGCGTTGTGACGAACCACTTTCTGAAACCGCGCGTTTTTCTGCGTAAAGTTGCTTGGGGAAATATGACGGGTCGAAGGGGTGAGCTGTGGAAAGACGGGTCGGGAGAGCAAAGTGCATGGATGTCCTCGTTTCTTTTTCGTTTTTTTTGCTGAGAATGTCGGATTGGTGTCAGGAAAGATCCCGTGCCAATGGTTGGGGAGCCGCGCCTTAGCGAGCACGAAGAATAACTGTACCATAGCTTTTTCTTTCTTGTTCTGCTGTGAGCACTGGGGATTTTTGGCGCGATCATCGCGCGGGAATATCATTTTTTGAAATTTTCAACTGGTGTTGAGCCCGCATGGGCTCTCGGAATTGTTTTTCTTTGGAATTTTTCCTTTGAAATTAGGACTCAAGCTAGGAATTTGGGCACCTTATGGATTTTGCTGCGTGGCGCTCCTTGCTTATGCACGCCTTGCCGTGACAAGATCCGGGTTCTGACCTTTTTTTGCGCCTCCATATTGCACGTAACTGTAACAGTTTTGGCGGGTGTAATTGCAACTGTAACCTTCTTGTTCTTGATGTCCTTCGTGTTCTTCCCTCTTCCCGCCCTGTGCTCGCCCGCGCATGCACACCTTCTTCCCTGACCTGATTGGTTCCTATGCCTACGTAACTGGATCGATGCGCGAAGAGTGGCTCTGTCCCCCGCGCCGCGGCCCAAACATGCAGACGTAGGCACTTCCTCTCTCTGCTCCTTCTCATCACTTGGGGCTAATCCCGTATCCCTCGCGCAAGCGTGCACGCTATAAATTCCGTAAGCGCGATTAGTTGGCTCTCTAAGAATTTCGAGGTTAGCGCGATCAGTGAGGGTCGGCTAACGAGCAAGTTGGGAAGGTAAGTAAGCACGAGAGTTGGGCGATCCGACGAGCTGGTGTCGGATATGCGGGGTTGACGTGTGGGGAGGCGACGGACTGTGGCACACAAGCGAACCTGGCTCGCATGCTTGAACCAAGCAGGGTGACAACTCTGCGTTGATGCGTGGCGACGGACTGCCGGTATCAGGAAGAGAGAGAGAGAGAGAGAGAGAGAGAGAGAGAGAGAGAGAGAGAGAGAGAGAGAGAGAGAGAGAGAGAGAGAGAGAGAGAGAG